>JAVXUP010001070.1:0-285847 GCA_033070095.1 Escallonia herrerae | reverse complement strand
ATATGCTTCCTCACTCATTTTTTACTCTGCATATATTATTTAGTCAAAATCGTTTACCTTCTCACAACAAAAAGGTAACGAAATGGCATATTAAGGGTGAAACCATCCTCTCCAATCTCTTCCACTAACTCTAACGTTGATAAATGTGCTACAGTGTTAAAAGCTCATGAAGGTCTTGAGTACACCAGAGTTTGAGATAGTTTTTAAGATATATACTTTTTCAAAAATATAGTTGTCGCAAATAGTTGTCTCTTACTCATAAAGTTTTTTTTATATACACCCTTTTATCAATAATATGTATTAACACACATTTGTACGAACTTATGCGAGAGCCGCAAGGACAACTATAGATTATATTGCAAAAGTAAGAGAACGCCATTTTTCATTTACCTTTTTTTTGGTTTTTGATAGAATCTCAACTTTTACCTATGTGATTAGAGGTGGAACTTTAGGCATGTATTATGTTTAAGCAGGTCCTTTAGGCAATACACTTTCTTTGCTACTTGAAACATTCCAAAAGTTTTTTGTTGCCAAATCTAAAATTCTTGATACCTAGAGTGGTGTATATAATGAATAATAGCATCGTTTTCTCTTAATCTAGATGTCAAGATTTAGTAGGTTACTTTGACAATGGGATGTCCTTTGAGGTAAAGTGCACAACCAAACCTTTAAGGTGTGCGCACCTGTTAGGAGTGGACTTTACATACTAACTCCACGCATTTTAAGAAGCATTTGTCAGTAGATATAAATTCGTCATGCTATACAGTTATGCTGTGAATAACTTGCTCAGAAAAAGCAAGTAACTTTTGCAAACCATTTACAAACACAAACATATTTATATAAGCCTTTACTTATTTATCCTCTACTGTGTGGAAAATAAAAAGAAAAAAGAAAAATTCCATAAGGATTTTAACAATAATGCATCGATTGGGAAGTATTAGGATTTGGCCAAAAAAAGACAACGGGGTTTTATTAATACATCCCCCAAAAAGTTATTAGTGATCCAGGTTAGTTAGTATTTAATTCTTTTTTATCATTATTGGCTCTCCGGCATTTCTTTATTATTGATTTTCCATGAAGGGATTGTGCTGGCGATCCGTACAAGTGAATTCATAGAAAGTAATTTCTAAATTTTACTATAATTCAATACGTCCAAAAATATATATTCTAAAGGCTTACAAAAAGGGCATAGTAGGTGTAAAGTAGGATTTAAATATTCTATGTTTGAGATAGAAACGGATGACCAAAGGAAACCTAAGATTTATTTCAAATTGATGTAAGGAAATAGTCACCGGTTAATTGTTAATAGCCTAAAGCATTACCAAGTACTACGCATCTTATTCTATATGAGCATATTTTAGATACACTCAAGGGCATGTAAGATACTCTTCAGGGTTATTCTGCTGCTAAGGCAATATGAGAATAATATGATGTCAAATTTCTTATATAGTTGGTTAATAGTAGTCCGTTTCTGCTGTCATTCTGTCACATAACACTAAAAATATCTCATTAGCAATTAGATAAAAGAAAAGCCAATTAGCATAAAATTACAAACAAAACATTTAGGTGGTAAAAGGTGAATTGCAAAATGTCAATTCTCTAGATACAAAAATAAAGTAATGTTCTATCTTTCTATAAAAAATAAAAAAATAAATAAAGTAATGGTAATTAATAAAAGGGACAACAAAAGTACGGATCAGATTTAAAAAAGATAATGCTAGGTTGAAAAAGCACATTAACCTGTTTTTAAGAAACATATAGAGTAATAAAATTTATCCATTGAAAGTATATTCATGCTCTGTGAGCGTATATATGTAACGAATATTGTCTTAGAGTCTCTTATAAAGTGATAAAACTACAAAGAAAATAATAAGAAAGTTTAGATGATAGAATAGTATATAACCAAAGTTTAGGTTTAAAGGTTCTCCCAGTTTTATAAATAGAGTTAATATCAATATAATTCGTATATCTTACGTAGTGGGCTAATTCATCGAAGGAACTTACATAGTTGAGCCATGTTGACTATTATTTTCAACACGCATCGTGTATTAACCCATGCATCGACAGTAAACCAGAATTGTATCATGCCCCGTGCATATGCACGGGTCCTTTAGCTAGTATGTATTAAGTGAGTACACCCAGAGTTAAAATTTTGGTCCATTTTTTGCAGAAATTAACTTTTTTAAGTGTTATAAGGTGAAAGGTTGTCAAACGCACTTAATTGGAATTCATTAAAAAAATTTCACACCCTAAATTCCATCAACTACAGAGGATTCAAGTTTCAAAAGCGTGGATGGAGACTGTAAAATGGTTTGTAAAAAGTTTCTCAGATTTTTATAAATAACAATTGAAGATGTCATACAAAAGTGGTTTTGGTAGTTTTAAGGTACTATAAGTTGGTCATTTCAGTGTGTGAAATCTTGAATTTTCCCATTTCACTCTTTCATACAGTACGGAAGTTCCCTCTTTAACTGGATAATCTGAACAGTTCCATGCAAAAATCTGCTTTTACTTCATCACCTTGTCAAGTTAATTAGTATTTCTATGTATTTCCATTTCGGTGGGGTGTAATACCGGAGAATGTGTCCTCTTTATGAGTTAAAAGTGTAAAATTTGATCTGTTGGAGCTGGAGAGTTGGTCTGCAAGAAGCAACAAAAAGAAACAGCACCAGCAAACATCAAAGCTGTTATAGGTATGTACCGTAAATCTAACTGACATCTAACAGGGATGGTGTTAACGCCTTCCTGTCTGCCTTGATTGGCAAGTATTAACGGTAGGAGGCTGAATGCTACTAGGCAACTATTTTAAAGATTATGCTGTGCAATACAGTGATCACCGGTTGATCCAAAAAGAAAAGAAACAATTATAGAAATGGAAATCCATATGGCCTATTAATCAAGTTACATGTCTCGTCTCTTTTGCTTCTCAAGATCTCTTTACAACTATTTCGTCGTCCGAAAAATTGCATCCAATGAACGACTAGTACTACTAGCACTTCCCAAATGCTTCATTTGATGTATTTTGGTCCAGCTATTAAGACTGGAAGCTTCATAATATTAAGATACTTAGACCACGGTGACTCGTACTCGTCACACTTCTGACAAGAATAAGGTGATTAAGCGGATAAGATGAAGGCAATCAGGGAAAATTGTGATAAACCGTTAGAATTGATGTTTACAAAGTATAAACTTGATTATCACTCTATGAATATAGTTGGACCAACAGCCTAGCTAGTCAGGTCAACTTGCAATCAGTTATGAGGAGGTCTAAAGCTATCTGCAGGTGAAAACCTCAATCTAATGGCCAAATTAACCAAACACTCTCTCTCTCTCTTTTCCTTTCTCCTCATATATATATATTTAAACTCTTCATCAGCTCCTTGTATCTGCACCCAAACGTCTCTGTTGTTCCAAGTCTAAGCTTCATCTAAGACCACCCACATTATCCCTCATAATCTTCTGCAGCAAACAAGTTACCACAAAATCACCTAAATGGGTCCTCGCGCGCTAAAGGCTCTTATGATTTTGACGAGTGCTTTTGTGGTTTTGACTGAGCTAGCACTTGCAAAGCATGCAGGCACGACCAGACACTACAAGTTTGATGTATGTATTGCATGCCATTTTTCGGTATAACATGTTTTGTGGCTTAACCGGGGTGAGTTTTTAGGCACAGCGGTGAAGTTTTGAGGTAACTGCTGGCACAAAAGCACGAACGTAGTCTTTCAATAAAAGTAAGGGTGTTAACGCAGTCCATTATTTAACCTTCGCCAAGGTTCGAGATAGCAGAAGTCTAGTGTACCAGATCGCCTTATTACTGTCCCGCCACCGTAGGTTATATAGATTCAAGCATAAGCTACCCATTAAAGTTGATTCTAACTTTTTCCTTTCTGTATTGAACAGATCAAGCTTAAAAATGTGACAAGATTGTGCCAAACAAAAAGCATTCTGACCGTCAACGGAAAGTTTCCAGGGCCTCGTATCACTGCGCGTGAAGGCGACAGAGTGTTGGTTAAAGTAACCAACCATGTCAAAAACAATGTCACCCTGCATTGGTATTTTAGTACTACAATCACACTATATAACAATTATTCTCATATACTTGTTGTTTGTGCAGACAGCAAAATGGTTAACCCGCTGTTCAAATCAACTACTGTATATTCATTCGTGAGTTTGAGTAATGTTTCAACTTCAAATTTTGAAATATATCAGGCATGGAGTCCGGCAGCTAAGGAGTGGATGGGCAGATGGACCAGCATATATCACACAGTGCCCAATTCAGACAGGCCAGACCTATGTATACAACTTCACCATTACTGGCCAAAGGGGTACCTTGTTCTGGCATGCCCACATTTCTTGGCTGAGGGCGACGCTCTATGGACCCATCGTTATCCTTCCAAAGCGCGGTGTTCCTTACCCGTTTCCATCACCTCACGAAGAAGTCCCCATCATTTTCGGTACAGCACTTGATCAATTGTCACGAAGCTCGACTCGTAATTGCCTCTGATATTAGTCCATTGAATGATGTACACGATTTACGGCTGGGATTTGCAGGTGAGTGGTGGAAGACCGATACAGAGACAATAATCAACCAGGCAT
The DNA here is from genome assembly GCA_033070095.1 of Escallonia herrerae. Classification (NCBI taxonomy): domain Eukaryota; kingdom Viridiplantae; phylum Streptophyta; class Magnoliopsida; order Escalloniales; family Escalloniaceae; genus Escallonia; species Escallonia herrerae. Next base: position 281,251 of record JAVXUP010001070.1, on the reverse strand, counting down.
TGCAAAATGGAGGAGCTCCAAACATCTCTGACGCATTTACCATCAATGGTCTTCCCGGACCGCTATATAATTGCTCGGCTGAGGGTATCTTTGACAGATTATTGAGTGCCACAACTATGAGTTATTTGTTGCTGTGCTTTTCCCTCTTTTGTAGACTAGGGTATTTGTCCAGTTATATGTTATTTTTTTACTACAAAGCACCATATTCCATTTTGCAGATACCTTTAAATTGAAGGTGAAGCCAGGGAAGGCATACCTCCTCCGTTTGATCAATGCTGCGCTCAATGACGAGCTCTTCTTCAGTGTCGCCAACCACACCCTCACCGTTGTCAGCGCCGACGCTGTCTACGTGAAGCCCTTCAAGACTGACACAGTTCTCATCACTCCTGGACAAACCACAAGTGTACTTCTCAAGGCCAAACCCCACTTTCCTAATGCCACCTTCCTCATGTCTGCTAGGCCTTATGCCACCGGCCCTGGTGCGGTAGACAACACCACCACCGCTGCTATCCTTGAGTACCATCAGCCTTCCCCCACCTCAAGTCCAAAGAGAAATATCAAACTCCCTCTTTTGAAGCCAACACTGCCGAAGCTCAATGACACGTCATTTGCAGCTAGTTTTAGCAAGAAACTGCGCAGCTTAGCCAATGCGAAGTTCCCCGCTAACGTCCCTAAAAAGGTCGACAGACGATTTTTCTTCACCGTAGGGCTAGGCTTGAATCCATGCCCTCAGAACCAAACATGCCAAGGACCAAACAACACCAAACTGGCAGCTTCAATTAACAATGTGTCCTTCGTGCAGCCAAACACAGCTCTTCTGCAAGCTCACTTCTCCGGACAATCTAAAGGCGTATACACTACTGATTTTCCTGCCAACCCCCTAGTGAAATTCAACTACACCGGCACTCCACCAAGTGACATTTTTGTGAACAGTGGCACAAAAGTGGCGGTGCTACCATTTAATGCTAGTGTTGAGCTGGTCATGCAGGATACGAGCATAATTGGTGCAGAGAGTCACCCCTTACACCTTCATGGCTTCAATTTCTTTGTGCTTGGCCAGGGTTTTGGAAATTATAACTCCAGCACGGATCCCTCCAAGTTCAACCTTGTGGACCCTGTCGAGAGGAACACCGTTGGGGTGCCTTCCGGTGGTTGGGTCGCCATTCGTTTCCTCGCAGACAATCCAGGTATAACACCGTGAATCCTGCTTCTGTTAACAAATATCCGTATAGTTCTGTAGACAATATAAATTAACTCTATCCTTGATCTTTATTTTTAACTTTTTTCTCAAATTGGATTTTTTTCTAGCTAATTCATAAAAATAAAAATAAAAATTGTGTCCATAGGTGTTTGGTTCATGCACTGCCACCTTGAAGTCCACACAAGCTGGGGATTGAAGATGGCATGGATCGTTATGGATGGAAAAGGGCGCAGGCAAAAGCTCCCACGTCCGCCCTCCGATCTTCCAGAGTGCTGATCATGAATGTCCTTGATCTCTTCTATTTTCTTATTTCCCCTTCTTTCATTTGTTGTTAGCTTTCGATTGTACGGTTACAGCCCACAAAAAGGCGAGGATAAGTTAAATTTTTTGTGCTACCGGCATCATTGGTCGCTAAAACTGCTTTACCGACATTCTTTGACCCTTGGGCAACAAAAGCACATGAACGTGTGAATTCAGCTCCAACTTCAATAATAAAGGTCACTCATAGGTATGCACAATAAAGTTTATAGATGCAGAATTTAACCTTAAAACATACACGGAGCTTTTGTTTCTCATAACTCTCCATCAGTAATCACTTTATTTTTAGGAAAAATTATTCTCCCTACCTCTGAGATTTAAATTTATTACACTCACTATTCTTCCTATTCGAATATTACAATGACAACCCCTACTTTTGGATAGTGTTAATTTTTTTATTAAAATAAATTAATTGTCCTTAAGAATCAAAAGTAACGAACTTTTAAGTGTCATTCATTGTAGACAATCCCACCTCCCACCACTGGGAGCAAGGGGAGCACGGTTCGATTTGATTCGTTTTAAGAGTCAAACCGAACCGTTATCCATTAGTTTGAAAATTTGTGAATCTAACCGAACCAAATACTATCGATTTGTTTTGTTCGATTTGGACGGTTCCGCTTGATCGGTTCGGTCGAGTCGGTTGGATCGGCTTGCACCCATTTAAAAATGTTGTTTATTTGCACACTACTATTGGATCTAAATATAGTTTTAAATTTGAAGTTATTGTTTCTCTAAATTGCACGTAATCTTGTTAGGTCAATATATAAGTGATCAGGTTAACATAAGATATAAGTATTATTTCACACACACACACACACAATAAAAACTCAAGTATGCATTTGTCATTGATGAATGAAAAATAATGACTAAACTTAAAAAGAAATATTGGTCACTAATTAACTTTTTGTGTTAAAGCTGCTCTCATTATTTTATTTTTCTTTTAACTTTCAAGGTTTTGTTTACTTGGATTTCTTAGTACCATGTATGTGAAAATTATCAATGAATACTAATATATCATAGGTCGCTTCGGTACGGTCTGTGATCGGTTAAAAAAATGTAAACCGTGAAACTGAACCGAACCAAAGTCTGTTTGAGAAATGTGAAACTGACCGTTAAAATTTTTGGACAATTTAGATTGTTCGATTTGGTTTGAGAGGTTTGAACTGTACATTTAGATCGGTTTAAACAATCTGGTCCTCACCCCTCTGACAACCCACCTCTCAATTACAACCTCCCACCACCGCCAACCTCACACCCGTCACCCGCCACCTTCTCCCGTCAGCCACCACCAATCTCCACCGGCCGCCACTACTAAGAGTGAGCACCAAACCGTTCAAACCAATCCAAGTCGGCCACTAAATTCGATCAAATCAAACCGATCCAATCTGAACTTTCTAAAAATTTTAAAGGTTTGTTTTCACATTTCCTAAACCAACCTCACTTCAGTTCATTTCACTGATCAATGTTTTGGAACATATCACAAATCGAACCAAACCAAGTGATATGTTTATTAAATTTTAAGTGACATTCATTAATTATTTTCATATCCATGTTACTAAGAAAAGTCAAAGAAAAGTCCAAGAAAGTTAAAAAGGAAAAAGAAAGAAACTTTTGAGAGCACTAATTACACAAATTAAAAGATTATGATCATTATCTCTCGTATATTCACTCATTTCTCATACATCAATGACAAATACATACTTGAGCTTTTATTTTATTATATATCTGACATAATACAAATACCTTACGTTAACACAATAGATATAATTTTAATTTTGAATAATATTTGAATCAGAATAATAGGTTTGCAAAGGGATGACATTTTTAAATGAGCACAAACCAATCCTTACTGAACCGTCTTAACCAATTAAATTGAACGGTTGAAATGGATGTAAAAAGTACTTGGTTCAACTAGATACAAAACTTTTCAAAATGATGGGTAAGGGTTAGGTTTGTGATGAAGAAGGAATTATAGTCCTACAAGAAAAGGAAGAAAAAATCTGATTGCTAGAAGAATTAGAATCATTGCTCCCCACCGAGATCACTACAAAAATAAAAGAGCTAGCCATGAAGGAAAATAAACACGCGGAAATCCTCAGCAAATCATAAATAAAAGCGTTCCTAAATTGAGATTTTGGATGATCAAGCCTCACATTACCATCAAATAAGGATTAAATGGATTGAACATGGACTAGTCGAGACATTCGAAAGAGCCAAGATGATTGGCAACTCATCGATAATCTCCCACCTGTAATTCCATGTATATGCTCTTGGAGTTACGGAATTCAGTCGACAGATTATCACAGTGCAGATATTGTCAACCCTAGCAGCAAGAAGATAAACAAAATTCTACCAGCCATACCAAATTTGGTTCATATATCGATTCACTAATAAAAAGTTAATGAATATCTACCAACCACACTAGGAAAAGCTATGGATCACATAAATTGGAGAAAGACAAGATTGAAAGGATCAGTTATGTCTATGCAACCATTGAAAACATGGTAACTGACCCCATAGAAGCATGTTTCTGCTATGGGCGAATGATAGTAATCCTAAAGGAGAGCTCTCCAAACAGGGTCAAGATCAGGTAATCAAACTCTATGAACGGTTCAACAGCCAAGGATAAGAAGAACCTAATATGCCTAACCAAACTTTTGAGCCTTACAAGACGGTTCGGGACCATAAGATTAAGCATGAATGAAATGGACATAATTACCAGTAAAAATTGACAAAGCCAAGTGGGGAGCAGAATAAAGATGTCTGCCTTAATAAAATAAAAAGAGAGCATTATAAAGAATAATAGAGGATTTTCGCTCTTGAAGAATCATATGTGCTTAATTTTTTTCATCTATAAAATGAGTTGAAGTACGAAGGTAGAGAAAGTTTGAGAGAGTACGAAGGTAGAGAAAGTTTGAGAGAGTATGAAGGTAGAGTTAGAAGGTAGAGAAAGTTTGAGAGAGTATGAAATGTTTAAGAATGTGAAGCGTGCTAAGAATCAATTTGTGAAATCTTGAGTTTTCTCATTTCACTTTTTCATGTAGTACCGAAGTTCCCTCTTTAACTGGATAACCTGAACAGTTCCATGCAAAAATCTGCTTTTACTTCATCACTTTGTCAAGTTAATTATTTCTCTGTATATTTCCATTTCGGTGGGGTGTAATACCGGAGAAAGTGTCCTCTTTATGAGTTATAAAGTTTAAAATTCGATCTGTTGGATCTGGTATAAAGTTTAAAATTTGATCTGTTGGATCTGGAGAGTTGATCTTCAAGAAACAACAAGAAGAAACAGCACCAGTAAACATCAAAGCCGTTATAGGTATGTACAGTAAATCCAACTGACATCTAACAGAGATGGTGTCAACACCTTTCTGTCTGCCTTGATTGGCAAGTATTAACGGTAGGAGGCTGAATGCTACTAGGCAACCATTTTAAAGATTATGCTGTCAATACAGTGATCACCGGTTGATCCACACAGTAAAAAAACAATTATAGAAATGGAAACCCATATGGGTTATTAATCAAGTTATATGTCTCGTCTCCTTTGATTCACAAAATCTCTTTACAGCTCTTTTGTCATCCAAAAAAATTGCATCCGATAAACAAGAAATACTACTAGCACTTTCCAAATGTTATCTAATAAAAAGAAAATTTCATGTATTATATTTTAACTTAGATATATACTTGGATCACGGTTACTCCTGTACACTCAATCAAGTGTTTCGCGACACTCGTGACAAGAATAAGATGATTAGGCAGAGAAGAAGAGGGCAATCGGGGAAATTTGTGATAAGCCGTTATATTGTCGTTTGTATGTATGATTTCACTTGATTGTCACTCTAAGAATAGAGTTGGCCAACTGCCTAGTCAGGTCAACTTGCAATCAGTTATGAGGAGGTCTAAAGCTATCTGCAGGTGAAAACCTCAATCTAATGGCCAAATTAACCAAACACTCTCTCTCTCTCTCTCTCTCTCTCCTTTCTCCTCATATATATATTTAAACTCTTCATCAGCTCCTTGTATCTGCACCCAAACGTCTCTGTTCCAAGTCTAAGCTTCATCTAAGACCACCCACATTATCCCTCATAATCTTCTGCAGCAAACAAGTTACCACAAAATCACCTAAATGGGTCCTCGTGCTCTAAAGGCTCTTATGTTTTTGGCGAGTGCTTTTGTGGTTTTGACTGAGCTAGCACTTGCAAAGCATGCAGGCACAACCAGACACTACAAGTTTGATGTATGTATTGCATGCCATTTTTCGGTATAACATGTTTTGTAGCTTAACCAGGGTGAGTTTTTAGGCACAGCGGTGAAGTTTTTAGGTAACTGCTGGCACTAAAGCACGAACGTAGTCTTTCAATAAAAGTAAGGGTAACGCAGTCCATTATTTAACCTTGGCCAACGCTCGAGATAGCAGAAGTCTCGTGTACCAGATCGCCTTTTTACTGTCCGACCACCGTAGGTTATATAGATTCATGCATAAGCTACCCATTGAAGTTGATTCTGATTTTTTTCCTCTCTGTGTTAAACAGATCAAGCTTAAAAAGGTGACAAGATTGTGCCAAACAAAAAGCATTCTGACCGTCAACGGAAAGTTTCCAGGGCCTCGTATCATTGCGCGTGAAGGCGACAGAGTGTTGGTTAAAGTAACCAACCATGTCAAAAACAATGTCACCCTGCATTGGTATTTTAGTACTACAACCACACTACATAACAATTATTCTCATACACTTGTTGGTTGTGTAGACAGCAAAATGGTTAATCCGCTGCGGAACCAACTAATTTACATTCATTCGTCAGTATGAGTAATGTTTCAACTTGAAATTTTGAAATATATCAGGCATGGAGTCCGGCAGCTAAGGAGTGGATGGGCAGATGGACCAGCATATATCACACAGTGCCCAATTCAGACAGGCCAGACCTATGTATACAACTTCACCATTACTGGCCAAAGGGGTACCTTGTTCTGGCATGCCCACATTTCTTGGCTGAGGGCGACGCTCTATGGACCCATCGTTATCCTACCAAAGCGCGGTGTTCCTTACCCGTTTCCATCACCTCACGAAGAAGTCCCCATCATTTTCGGTACAGCACTTGATCAATTGTCACGAAGCTTGACTCGTAATTGCCTCTGATATTAGTCCATTGAATGATGTACACGATTTACGGCTGGGATTTGCAGGTGAGTGGTGGAAGACCGATACAGAGACAATAATCAACCAGGCATTGCAAAATGGAGGAGCTCCAAACATCTCTGACGCATTTACCATCAATGGTCTTCCCGGACCGCTATATAATTGCTCGGCTAAGGGTATATTTGACAGATTATTGAGTGCCACAACTATGAGTTATTTGTTGCTGTGCTTTTCCCTCTTTTGTAGACTTGGGTATTTGTCCAGTTATGTTATTTTTTTACTACAAAGCACCATATTCTATTTTGCAGATACCTTTAAATTGAAGGTGAAGCCAGGGAAGGCATACCTCCTCCGTTTGATCAATGCTGCGCTCAATGACGAGCTCTTCTTCAGTGTCGCCAACCACACCCTCACCGTTGTCAGCGCCGACGCTGTCTACGTGAAGCCCTTCAAGACTGACACAGTTCTCATCACTCCTGGACAAACCACAAGTGTACTTCTCAAGGCCAAACCCCACTTTCCTAATGCCACCTTCCTCATGTCTGCTAGGCCTTATGCCACCGGCCCTGGTGCGGTAGACAACACCACCACCGCTGCTATCCTTGAGTACCATCAGCCTTCCCCCACCTCAAGTCCAAAGAGAAATATCAAACTCCCTCTTTTGAAGCCAACACTGCCGAAGTTCAATGACACGTCATTTGCAGCTAGTTTTAGCAAGAAACTGCGCAGCTTAGCCAATGCGAAGTTCCCCGCTAACGTCCCTAAAAAGGTCGACAGACGATTTTTCTTCACCGTAGGGCTAGGCTTGAATCCATGCCCTCAGAACCAAACATGCCAAGGACCAAACAACACCAAACTGGCAGCTTCAATTAACAATGTGTCCTTCGTGCAGCCAAACACAGCTCTTCTGCAAGCTCACTTCTCCGGACAATCTAAAGGCGTATACACTACTGATTTTCCTGCCAACCCCCTAGTGAAATTCAACTACACCGGCACTCCACCAAGTGACATTTTTGTGAACAGTGGCACAAAAGTGGCGGTGCTACCATTTAATGCTAGTGTTGAGCTGGTCATGCAGGATACGAGCATAATTGGTGCAGAGAGTCACCCCTTACACCTTCATGGCTTCAATTTCTTTGTGCTTGGCCAGGGTTTTGGAAATTATAACTCCAGCACGGATCCCTCCAAGTTCAACCTTGTGGACCCTGTCGAGAGGAACACCGTTGGGGTGCCTTCCGGTGGTTGGGTCGCCATTCGTTTCCTCGCAGACAATCCAGGTATAACACCGTGAATCCTGCTTCTGTTAACAAATATCCGTATAGTTCTGTAGACAATATAAATTAACTCTATCCTTGATCTTTATTTTTAACTTTTTTCTCAAATTGGATTTTTTTCTAGCTAATTCATAAAAATAAAAATAAAAATTGTGTCCATAGGTGTTTGGTTCATGCACTGCCACCTTGAAGTCCACACAAGCTGGGGATTGAAGATGGCATGGATCGTTATGGATGGAAAAGGGCGCAGGCAAAAGCTCCCACGTCCGCCCTCCGATCTTCCAGAGTGCTGATCATGAATGTCCTTGATCTCTTCTATTTTCTTATTTCCCCTTCTTTCATTTGTTGTTAGCTTTCGATTGTACGGTTACTGCCCACAAAAGGGCAATGGAAAGTGCAATTTTTTGTGCTACCGGCATCATGTGGTCGCTAAAACTGCTCTAGTGACATTTTTGACCCTTCGGTGATAAAAGTGTATGAATTTGTAGAAAAAGGCTGAATTCAGCTCCAACTTCACTAATAATAGTCACTCATAAGTACGCACAATATAGAATGCAGAAGGTATCTAAACAAATACATGGAGCTTTCATTTCTCATTACTCTCCATAATTAATCACTTTATTTTTAGGAAAGATTATACTCACTGCTTCTAAGTTTTAAATTCAATATACTCGTTACCCCTCTTATTCTAAGAAGTATAATGACACCGCCTATGGTTAGATTGTATTTCATTGTTTGTTAAAATAACTTAATTGCTCTTACAAAAGTAACGAATTTTCAAATGTCACTCTCATTGTAAACAGTCCTATCTCACACCACCGGCAGCCCACCTCTCCTCCCATCCTCCCATCTCCGCAAACCTCACACCCGTCACCCACCCACCTTCCCCCGTCACTTACCACCAATCTCCAGTACTAGCTGCCACTACTAAGGGTGAGCTTGACAAAACCGTTCAAATTAATCTGAGCCGCGCTTAAACCAATCAAACTGAATCGGTCCAAAACTAATCTGACCTGTCTAAATATCTTAACAGTTTGCGGTTTCACATTTCTCAACCGACATCGCTTCAGTTTATTCAACGGATCAATGTGGGAACCGAACACAAACCAAACTGACATATATATATTTACTTTTAAGTGGTATTCATTAATATTTTCACATACGTGGTACTAAGCAAACTAAAATAAATAAGACCATCAAAATTACCAAAAAAAAAAGAAACTTTTGAGAACACTAAGAGCACAAAAGTCTAGTGATCAATGTCTCTTGTATATTTACTCATTCTTTTTCATAATTAATGACAAAGACATATTGCGTTTTCATCATAATGTATATCTGAAAAATTACTAATATCTTTTGCTAACACGATTCAATGTAACTTCAATTTGGATAATATTTGGATCAAAACAATAGGTGTGCAAAGGAATAACCTCTGTAAATGGGGAAAAATTGATCCATACCTAACAGTTTAAACCAACTAAATTGAATGAGTCCACATCAATGGTGTTTGCTTCGGCCTGTTTTTTGAAAATTTTCAAACCGATGGGTAAGGGTTAGATTTGCAATTTGATCTTCGAATTGAACCAAACTGGACCGTATTTAGCTGGCCTTTAGCCACTACCATAGTTATCAATATCGTACCGGCCAATACGTATTGCTTTTGCCTTTTACTGGTACGGTATCCCTTACATTTTATACCGGTCAAAATACCGTTCTGTACCGGTTGTACCGGCCGGTACAAGTGATACCGGCCGAGATAGTGTATTTTATACCGGTTCCTTAATTAAAAATGTAAAGGTGACAAATTTGTTAGAAATTTTATAAATTGACCATATCTATATCTATATAATATATAATAAGTGAAGAGAGAAAAGTATTGATAGTTTCTTTACGCGACACATCATCGCTTCTTTGTATGACACGTCATCAGATCCTTATGTTAAGATTAATTAACTTTTATATTAGTAAGTCGTATTTACTTTAAAACCTAATTCTAATCATTTTAAAATTCTACCTAATCAATATACTTATATATTAAGATTTTTTTTTACTTTTACATCCTTAAAAGTTAAAAACGAATTCTAATCATTCTAAAACTTTACTTTATCATTAGACTAACTTATTATGACTTAATATTGACTATGGTATCTCAAAACTACTCTCTAATATGAATATAAAAACTCATATAAATAAAAAACTAAAATAATACTTTTGATTTAGAAGAAAAAAAATCATTTAAAAACTAATTCTAATCATTCTAAAACTCTACCTAATCAATATACTAATCTACTAAGACTTTATTTTGATAATTATGTCCTTAAAAGTATTATGTCTTCAAGACTACTCTCTAATATAAATATAAAAACTCTCGAACCTACAAATAGGGATATTTCCGAAACTCACAAAGACAAAAAGAAAAGCAACTTGGACAAAAAAAGAAGCGACTTGGACAAAAAGAAACAAGTGGCTTTGACGCAAACTCCGGCACTTCTTTCCCTTCTATCTTATTGTTGAGATACTTAAAGCACTCAGTCCATAGCTAAACAAATAAGAAGCTGGAGGCCTCTGTTTCAAAAAAAAACAATCATTATTCTGCTTTATTCTGAAAGAATAGATATGCTCTGCTTTCGGCTAATGCTTCCGAGCTACCGGGCCTATGAAGAAAGAAGAAATAAGAATTATATATATAATAAAAATAGTACTTTCAATTTAGAAAAAGAATTGATGTTATAATTAAGATTAAATAACTTACGAGACTTAAAAAAAATAATCTAACAATTGATTTGAATTTTGATAGGAACCTTATTTTTACATTTGATTAATTCTGCAAGAATAATGAGGGTTGTATAATTTAAAATTTAATTTTAAACATTTTAGAACTCAACCTAATCAGTACACTTACTTATTATGGCTTAATTTTGACTATTGTATTCTTAAAATCACTCTTTAACGTGAATGTAAAAATTTATATATCGAAAAAATAAAAAATAACATATTAGATTTAGAAGGAAAAAAATTATGTTCTAATTGAGTTAAATGTACTATCATTATTCAAATATATTGACATATACGTAATATACATAAGATAAACATCGTTAAAAATGAATAATGTGATATATAAATTTAATAAACAAATTATAAGTCAGAATAAGACCTCATGACCACTAAACTGGTTATATTCTATATATAAAAATTTAGAAAACAAATCAAACTCTTTACTACTGTTTATTGTTGAAAAAGTTGTGGTATAATTGTTGCGATATTTGTAAACCTTATAAATGTAAAAAAAATAATTGTACAATGTTGAAAATTTATGCTACAGATATACCTTTACATATTAGGCTTTGATTTTGACTATTAAAACCTGGATTAGATTGTAATGCAATTCTTGAAAGAATTACGCATATATGTTTACTTTAGTTTATTTGAATTATAAGTTGAAAGAATAATGAGCAAATTATGTTACTACCGCTTGACGATGTAAAAAAAAAGCTAAAAGAATGCAAAAATCTAGCGACGGCAATATAATACAATCTACTCATTGTTCTTTAAACTTACAGTTCAAAGGAACTAAAGCAAACATATATACCTATACAAATATTCTACAACAATTGGATAACCATCTAATCAATACTGTAATTTTAAATGTGTATGAGACAAAACATATTCTACTAGATACCATGTTCGTATCTTATTAATGTTGGTGATTTCTTGAAACAATGATTCATGAAAAAAAATAAAAATGGATTATGACATTTACGATTCCCAAAATAAAGAACTCTTAACCTAACTTTTCACTCTAAGAGACTTGATTTTGAAAGGTTACAGGTTGGACAACTAAAGAACTTAATAGTAATATAGTCTTGATAAGTTACATGAAACTGTTACAAATAAAGTATTAAAAATTTCTTACTAACAATTACTCTGTATAATTTTAGTTAAAGTAGATTTCTTTTTTCCATAAGATGTTAATCTCTTTTTGTTTCTTAAAATGTGGTATGTATTGATACACTTTTTGTACCTTTTAAAAATATTTTATTAACTTACTCGAGCTTGACTAGTAGACTAAAATTTAGATGAAAAATCTTATTATATCTGAAGATAAATCTTACTTAGTAAGCATGACTATTGTATACTTTGGGAAATTTTGGTTAAAATTTATTCAACAATTTTCCTATTACGAGGTTTTGAACTATCCCATATAGTCATGTTGGTTAAATGCTTTAAACTTTATATAATTACCTCATACATTGATTACTAATTTCTCTGTATACTTAGTTAGTGGATTACATTTCCTTCTAAAAATGCCAAATTATCCTTACTTAATTAGTCGTGTAAATTAAGTTTTATAAATCACATGCTATAAACAAATATATGGACCAAAATTTTCTCTATCAAAATTAAACAAATATATAATTGATGTTATAGGCAACTAATTCAAAGGTACAAATTATTTTTACAAGATACTTAGAAAATAATAAAAATGTCTTGCGTAATATCAAATTGAACTCAATATGTTCTCCGTTATCAGTAGAATTTACTTTTTTGTATATTAAATAAACTTTTAATTTTAGTTCACCTATATAATTATCAAATCAGAATTAAAAAATATGCACAGGGATATTACTTATTGATATTCACAAGAAGGGTTAATTTATTTTATTATAAGAAAGTTCAAGCCAAAAATTAAAACTATCTTTGATAAAATAACAATAAAATTATAAGATTATGCAATATATTTTATTATGCATTAATAAATTAGTGTTAATAAACCGTCACGTGCTTGACACGGAATTCTGAGCTAGTAGCGAAGTGAGAGATTCTTTGTGCGACACATTATCACAGAGATATAACTTCTTTACTTGACACGTCATCACATTATATTTTCAATGTGAAATAGAATTATAATTAGTATAAGTATCCTTAAAGGTTTGAAGTATTATCTTGGATGGGGTTCTTATTTCTTGATAAGTTAATTTTTAATTTACATATTACTAAGTCTTATATAATTGAAAAACTAATTCTAAACGTTCTAAAACTCTAACTGCTTCACGAACTAACTTATTAGAACTTAATTTTGACTATTATATACTTAAAACCACTCTCAAATATCAATATAAAAATGCATATATTTTAAAAACGAAAATAACATACTAGACTTAGAAGAGAAAAAAATAATGCAACAATTGAGGATATAATCTTGGATGATGTTCTTATTTCCTGATAAATTAATTTTCATATTACTAAGCCTAATATAATTGAAAAATAAATTCTAAATATTCTAAAACTATGATTGTTTGATGAGCTAATCTATTAGGACTTAACTTGACTATTACATTCTTAAAATCACTCTTCAATATGAATATAAAAATTCATATATCATTAAAACGAAAATAACATACTAAATTTAGAAGAAAAAAAATGATGCTACAATTGATAATATTATCTTGAATTGGGTTCTTATTTTCTGATAAGTTAATTGAAAAACAAATTCTATACGTTCTATAACTCTAACGAATTGATGAACCAACTTATTCAAACTTAATTTTAATTATTCCTTAAAGCCACTCTCTAATATGAATATAAAATTCATATATCTTAAAAATAAAAATAACTAACTAAATTTATAAGAGAAAAAAATGATGCTACGATTGAGAATATTATCTTGGATGGGGTTCTTATTTTTTGATAAGTTAATTTTCATATTATTAAGCCTTATATAATTGAAAAACTGACTCTAAACGTTTAAAAACTCTAACTAATGCATGAGCTAACATATTAGGACTTAATTTTGACGATTGTATCATTAAAACCACTCTCTAATATGAATATAAAATTCATATATCTTAAAAATAAAAATAACTAACTAAATTTAGAAGATAAAACAAAATAATACTACGATTGAGAATATTATCTTAGATGGAATTATTATTTCTTGATAAGTTAATTTTCATATTACTAAGCCTTTTATAATTGAAAAACTAATTCTAGACGCTCTAAAACTCTAACTGATTCATGAACTAACTTATTAGGACTTAATTTTGACTATTGTATCCTTAAAATCACTCTAGAATATGAGTATAAAAATTCATATATCTTAAAAACGAAAATAATATACTAGATTTAAAAGTTAAAAAATAAAAGAATACTGATGCTACATTTGAGAATGACGCTATATTTCAGAATATTATTTTGGATGGGTTTTAATTTCTTGATAACTTAATTTCTATATTACTAAGCGTTATATAATTGAAAAACTAACTCCAAACGTTCTAAAACTCTAACTGGTTCATGAACAAACTTATTACAACTTAATTTTGACTATTGTATCTTTAAAACCACTCTCTAATATAAATATAAAAAATTAGATATTTTAAAAACAAAAACAACACACTAGATTTAGAAGAGAAAAAAATGATGCTACAATTGAGAATATTATCTTAAATGGTTCTTATCTCTTGATAAGTTAATTTTCATATCACTAAGCCTTATAAAATTGAAAACTAACTCTAAATGTTTCAAAACTTTAACTGATTCATGAAATAACTTATTAAGACTTACTCTCTAATATGAATATAAAAATTCTTATATTAAAAACAAAAATAATATACTAGATTTAAAAGAGGAAAAAGAATGACGTTACAATTGAGAATATTATCTTGCATAGGATTCTTATTTCTTGATAAGTTAATTTCCATATTACAAAAACTTATATACTTGAAAAATAAATTTTAAACGTTCTAAAATTCTAACTGATTGATGAAGTAACTTACTAAGACTTAATTATGATTATTGTATCATTAAAACCACTTTCTAACATGAATATAAAAATTCTTATATATTAAAAACTAATATAACATTCTAGATTTAGAAGAGAAAATAAAGGATATTACAATTGAGAATATTATCTTGGATGGGGTTCTTATTTCTTGATAAGTTAATTTTCATATTAGTAGGCCTTATATAATTGACTAACAAATTATAGATATTTTAAAACTTTAAGTGACTGATGAATTAACTTACTAATACTTAATTTTGACTATTGTATCATTATAAACCACTCTCTAATATGAATACAAAAATTCATAAATTTTAAAAACGAAAATAACATACTAAATTTAAAAGAGAAAAAAATGATGTCACAATTGAGAATATTATCTTGGATAGGGTTCTTATGTCTTAATAAGTTAGTTTTCATATTACTAAGTCTTATATAATTGAAAAACTGAATTTTAATATTCTAAAATACTAACTGATTGATGAACTAACCCATTAGGACTTAGTTTTGACTATTACATTTAAAAACACTCTCTAATATGAGTAACAAAATTCATTTACTTTAAAAATAAAAATAACATATTAGATTTAGAAGAGAGAAAAAGATGATACTATTGACATTGAAACAGTAAAAATAATGTAAGAATTATTTATTTTAAAAAAATTATAAAAATAATGTAATGATTTGTTAATATAGTATAATATAATAGCTTTTAGAATCCTTTCGATAAAAATAAAAAGATTGACACACAAACAACAAATGACTGTGCATGTATTAGAAAAAAGCTATAATTAAATCAAAAAATTCTTAATTATTATATTTGAGAACATTTAAAATCTTTAAATGTAAAAATATATCTTCGTAATTCTACAAAACAAATAACTAACCAATTCGTGTTTGTATAGGGCCTTATGATCAATGAAAAGATTTTCTTACTTATACTTAATTAAGTTTTTCGTGAAAAAAAATTATAAGTGCACTTAGTAGATATAAAAACTATAACTTGGATGAAAAGTCGTTGAAGATGTAAAATATAATTCCAACACTTTAAAATAAGGACACGTCATCTTCATCAATTTAATTTTATCACTACAAGCATCTTACAAGAAACACACACACACACACATTATGAAAATATTTTATATTATTTGGTCATTCTGTCAATTTTATTTTTAATATATTTGAGTAGTGAATTTGTTTTAAGTAATTTTACAAAACTTATTATAATTGAATATACACTTACAATTTTTTTCTAATAGGACTCAATATGAAATATATTATTTTATAGTTGATTAAATTTAGATGAATAGCAAGACGAATTAGTGAATATTAGAGTAATTATGAGCTTTGAAACTTAATTTTGATTATAATAGTGTCGATTATAACTATGAGTGATAATTGATGTGAGCATTAAATAACAAATATATGAATTATTTAATCTCCACCCTGTAACCGTTAATATAACATAAGGATATTTGTTGAATTTTACAAGCTTAATATAGTTAACAAAAATAACCCGATAAAAGTTGATACACAAAAGGTACATTATATTCTGATCAAATAAGTATCTATAGAAAAATACTATTAAAGGCATTTATTAAATATAAGAACTATAATTTTATGACAAATTGTAAACCTATAATATGTGAAAAGCAAAATCAACTTTATCAATGTACTTACTGATCAGGTATTATTTTGGACTATTAAGTTTTATTATAACAATCAAAGCCTTTGTAACCTCTTGCGCATAATATTCATTACAATTTGTAAAATCTTTCCTGATAAGTTTTCAATCTTCACTTAGCTTTGATGTACTTCAACCTAGAAGTTTTGATTATATTCTTTTATCTACATGATGTATTGCTTTACATATGCGCGGGTACACACACCTAGAAAATAGCTTATTCTGGAATCCAAAGACATTATTGAACAAATAACTTATTCTTACATAAGAATATGCGAACGAGATCGTAAAAAGGGTGGAATAAACAACTTATTTGGGAACTAATAGTTTATGTGAAAACTGAGGTGATTCAAGCTCTATAGGACAGACATTTTACTCTAGAGCTTTGAGTAAGAAAATATAAGTATATATTATTAGTTCATCTTAATGAATGAAAATTACATATGTATAATATTGATAAAGATTTTGAGGCGATACCAGTACCGATACGTACCATTTTACAAAAAAAATGATAAGCACTCTGGTACGGTATTCATAACTATGGCCGTTACCACCATCCCCTACACATAAGAGCCACCACACATACCCACCCATCACTCATCACCAACCTCCACAACAAACATGTCGCACACACAAACATGCACATACACATGTTGTCATCACGCATACATCCTGTGAGCACCCCTTCACCCCCAAATAAACATAAGCATGCCTGCACAAACACACTCTCTCACTCCCCCACATACACATGAATGAACATACATAGTCATTGCACACACGCACACACTATATGTGTGTGTTGTTTGTGTGTACATGTATTGGTAGGGGTGGCAATGCTAGTGGAGGAAAGGGGTTGTGAATCATGACTATGGAGTATGTGTGGGTATGGGTGTTGTTTGCACCAGAAAATATCTTTTTTACTAATGACTTCGCTTTGATTAAATACCACTAAATGCCATTTACTCTTTATTATTATTTTCGAAGAGATAATGGAAGATTCAAGAAGTGGAAGAAACTAATCAACTTTCTGAGAATGTGTCCCTATTGATAAGGGATAAGTGTGGTTGGTTACGTATTAGTTGGTAATTATTTCCTAAGTAGGTAATTTTATCTTTTAAGTGAGTAGTTTATCTTGTAATAGTAGTTATTTTCTACCAAGCCTCTAGTATAAATGGTGGGTCAAAGAAGGATCAATCATCATCAACCAGACAAATTAAAACTTGAAGTCTTTTTCTTTTTTGTGTTTAGAGGCTTTTGTTGCCATCGATAGGAACTTCAATTTCTAGACTTGGAAACATTGATATGTAAACATTCACAATTAATACAAACTCTCTTTGCCTTTTATGGGCGCACAGTCTTATTCATTCAATTTTCATCTGTTTCCCAAAGTTTCTCACTTTTACGATAGTCCCCAGGCCCTAGGGGCAAAAAAGATCCTACGCTTTTAATCGATTGTGCCACGGGTGCATAAATCGATTATGAGTTTGCCCAGCAACAGAAAAATTGGCACTCCCAGTGGGACTGGGATCCTATTAATCTGAAAGTGAGAAATGCCAACATTATATTTTCAAGTGATTCCTTGAAATTCCAAGCCTGATTTAATGAATTAAGGGCCAATTTCAGGGTAAATATGACGAAATGTCCTACTTCAGCATCATTATTGCCTAAAAATTTTAAATCATTGTCTCTTTCATTTTATATAAAATCGACAGTAGATGATTTAATAAAATTTTGGTATGATCTAATGGATTGCATTAATGCAAACCATATCCGACCTATTCACTACAAGAAAAAGGACTTTTAGCGATGGGCTTTCCGTCTCTAAAAGTCCAATTTTCGTCGATAAAGACTTTTAGCGACGGATTTTAGCGACGGACAGACCGTCGCTAAAAGTCCTTTGCGAAAAATCCCGTCGCTAAAATATTTGCGACGGAAATTAGTTATCAGTCGGTAAAAACCTACTTTTACGATAGAAATAAATACTTTTAGCGATGGAATATTCCATCAATATAAGTATTTTTCAATTTTTGTAATTTCTGCAAAAAATTGTAAAATGGGCTTTTAATTCCGTCACTAATTAAACATTCTTAGCTGTGGAAATTCGTCGCTATATGTCCATGGCTTAAAAGAGGAGACCTTTTAGCAACAGAAAGTTCGTCGCTAAAAGTCTATCCCTAAAATTTGAAACCTTTTCGTGGCATGTTTTTGTCGCTAAAAACCATCTATGATTTGTTTAAAATACTTATGGTGACATAATTTCGTCGCTGAAAGTCCACCCTCAAAAATTAAAAATAGGTTTATTTCAATTTTTTTATCTTTTAAAAAACTAAACTTGTTTTCTGTAACTGAATTCACACGAACAATAAAATCAACTAATCCATTGATAGTTAACCCTAATCAAATTTCATATACCATTAATTAACGCTCAATACTAACTTTTACTAAATATAATAGATCACATCCTACATATTCCTAAATAAAATTACACGTTTTACCGAAAGGAAAATTACAAAAATGAAACACCTCGGTTATAGGTTCCACGAAAAATCCTATGAAGATCACTTTACATACATAATTAAAAAGTCTCTCTCGTGCTCTTCATAACAGCGCCAAAAGAACCACACAACACAGAACTCTTTGAACTGCTACAAACCCCACCACCTGCTCATCCACCCAAAAATTTGAATCCAATCAAAAACACCATCATTAACCTAATTGGAACCAAAAATTAATTTTCTAATTAGAGATGAAAATCCATAATGCCAATAACCAAACAAGCTCAATAACCAAGCAACCTCCCAAGAATTGGAACCCCCAAGAGTACATTTCAACCTCTCAAAATAGCTAAATAACTAAACAAGCTCAAGATCTATGCATCTTTTTAAGTCAAGCATGAATATCTTGAAAAAAGACATAGATTTATGCAGAGTAAACACGCATATATGGCTTATTGTTAGACAAGAAAACCATGAAGCATGAGGTTAAGTAAATCATGTTCGACCTACAGAATGCCACAATGGGGATTGTGTGGGACTCCTTGTCAAAACAAAAATGCGAAGGCCGGTTATGTTAAGACAGTGGAACAAAAGAAAATAAGGAAGGTTGTAACAGTGTCGTTATAACACGCAATATTTGCAAAATGCTACATCATTTGCATCAATCATGTACAAGCCCGCTTCCCTCTTTTCTAATATGGTTTAGTTTGTTCGCACATTAAGTTCATTGTACCCATAATAATCTCTTACCCAATAGCAACACACAGAAACAAGCTATAACTAGCTATTATTTTGAGAAATATCAGCCCTACTAAACTAGGTACAAGGCTCAAGTGCAACACTGACCTCAGCATGCATCTAGCATAAGGATTTTTGCTTCATTCTTCAAGCCAAATATATCAGAGATTTGCTGTCCAGATTGTCCTGAATGCAATCACAAGGTCGGCCATCACTGTCACCACATTTGAACAATTCGTGCCAACGCGTCGCCTACAAGACACCTCACCGTATTGAACCAACAACACCACTGCATTGAACCAAAATTTTCATTTTGCAAATGTGAAAGAAGAAGCTAAGGGACATCTTTCGATCCTAAGTACATTTTTCTTATTCAACTTTAGTTTAAGTGAAAAGGTTTTTGACTTTCGCTTGTATTTCTAAGCAAGGTCAAGCTCTCAAATCCAAAACTTAGCCCAATAAGAAATATAAATTGGTCAATCTGGTCCTTAATGTTCTACAACTTGGCCAAAATTGTCTGTTTTCTATCCTCCACCAACCATCATCAGTTAGGTCACAATTTTTGGCTATAAACTCAAGATGAGGCTACATGTGTTGGTAATCAACCAAGCTTGGATCTGCCAAATGTCATATTACCAATCACTTTCAAGCCACATATATTAAAGAAGCTAGAGATGTCAATGGGCCGGCCCAGCCCGGGCCCATTGGGCCTGCCGTGAAACATGGGCGGGGCAGGGCCAGTGGGGCTGCAAACAGGGCCGGGCCAGAAGAAGGGGAAATCTGGGCCCAGTCCAAGCCCTAGCCCTAGGCCCAATATCTAGGGCCGGGCCTGAGGCCTATTTTTTTTTGTTTGCATTTTCTTGTTATTCAAAGTAAAGGCTTGAATTACAGTAATTTCTTGTTATTATTTAAGCAAATTGTAGTGTAATACTATGACTAGGATTTCCTGTTATTATGTAAGCAAATTGCTCTCTCTCTCTCTCTCATTTACATATCTCAATTTTAAATTTTTTCTTTCATATACTCTAGGCATGTCCAATATTCACAATTTAACGAACTTAATCTTTATCATTTTATTTCATTATAAGTCATATACATATATATATATGTATGTATGTATATACATATTTATTTGTCTCTCATTTTATTTTTTATTATATGTTAAACATTTTTATACTCTTTTTGGTGAGCTTTATTAATAAAATCTTAACACATAACAATTATTACTATTTGAAAGAGACTATTTCTACTATTTGATATTTTACTTCTTCTTTTGTTGCTGAAAGAATAACAATTATTTTTTAAAGTGATTGAAAACTCATAAAAAGGTGAAAATAATATTATTATTGTACTATCTATTTTGTTATTATTATTTAATAATATAAATACTAGTTTTTTGTATGTATTTTAACAGTTATTTTTTACGCATGGTGCCAATACTAATTTATATGTAAGAGGGTGTAATTAGTCGGTTTGGTATTTATTGACAAATAAGTTCGGCCCATCTAAGACCGCCAGGCCTCTTCAAGGAGGCTTATGATTTCTCACGGTTCTATTGTAATCTTTGTAATCTAATTCTTGTTTTACGTCAAACATATCTTTGATTATTGCACCAAGGAAGAACGATCATCATAATTCATGTTCAGATTTATTGCTCAGTTGATCATCGTTAGACACGCACACTTATATATAATAATGTGTGTATACAATAATACTGGGCCAAAAGAGGGCTGTGTGTAGGGCCAAAAAAGGACCAGAAATAGGGCCAACCTTAGGACCCCAAAGGGGGCCAGTTTTCTGGCTAAAAGAGGGCCGGGCCGGGCCCTGGCCTATTTCTCAAATAATTCGGTCTGGCCCTGACCCAAGCCCAAGCCCAAGCCCTAAGGGTTAGGGACAGTCCGGGCCCAAAAATGGGTCAGGCCAGCCCGAGCCAACCCGCGGGCTACCCGACCCTTTTTGACATCTCTAAGAGAAGCCAAGGGTGCTCGTCCAAGATGGTTCAATGATAAGGGCATATATGCATACTAAAAACCCTAGAACCACCAAGTGGCAAGGATACTTGTAAATCAACCTCATTATATAAGTAGCAAAAAGAGGAGTAAAATACCAATCGATGGCGAAATGACAAAAGGGCTGGCCGGTAGAGTCATCATCGGCAGAGAGATATTGACCAGTGCCAGTGGAGTCTTGGCCTGTCACTCATTGTCATCGACGCCTCTCCGTCGCCGATCTTCTCTTGGATCTGGAACAGAAGGAAGAAACTTATTCAGGTTGATCTTCTATCGACTTACTTGATTCAAGGGGGATAGAGCCCTTGTGTTGCCATCCGATCGTCGCCCGTCTACAGGAGAGAGATGCGAGAGTGAATAGGTGAGAAAGTCGGCGATGGAGAGCCTCGAGGCCAGAGGGAGACAGAGGCAGTGAAATTGAGTGGGCGGCTTGGGAGGTGGTGGTGGTGGGATGGCATGGGAGGTGGGCAGCGAAGCTGAGTCTGGGCGAAAGATAAGGGGGAGAGGAGGAGGATAAGAAGAAGAAGGAGAAATAGAAAGAGAGCGGCGGTGAGAAAGAGCAAAGGTTAGGGTTTTTTGCTTTTAATCACATTTAGCGACGGATTCTAGCCCGTTGCTTGCTTTAAATTTTTTTTAAAAGAACGAGAAAATGAGAAATTTTCATTTAGCAACAGATTATTCGGTCGGCAATAATCCATCGGTAAATATTCTTCACTAATAAATTTTATCGATGGAATTTTCTGTCGATAAAGGTTTTTAGTCATGGATATTTATCGACAAATAAATCCGTCGGTAAAGGCTACTTTTAGCGACGTATTTAAGTCTGTCGCTAAAGATTATTTTTCTTGTAGTGATTCTAGCAACAATTTTGGTGGAAAGCTCTCATGAATTAAACAAGTTTGAAAAATATATTAAAACTTGGATAAGAATAGAACATCCTTCCTTTTTAGAGGAGGTAGAGGATGAATTAAAAGAATGCTGGGCTTTGATTAACAAGCCAATAGTACGAGACATGCTGAACATCCTTCCTTTTTAGAGGAGGTAGTGGATGAGGAAATAAGTTGAATTGTTCCTTTCCACATTTATGGGGGTTGAAAATTTACAAGCCAATAGTTATTTTTTGGATATTGGAAATAACATAATGTCAAACATAGTTGGGACAGGACAGTATTTTGAAGATAGGTGCAACCAATTCATTGTTACTAAAAATAATACGACTACCTATTAAGAGGAGTCGTTGCTCAATAGCCAACTTCAAGTATTATCTTCAGGCAATTCAAGTGAGTTATTCGATAAGTTGCGTGAAAAATGCGTGTTATGGGGATATAATTTGAATTCATTAATACAACTGGCTGAAACTTACACAAAAAAATGGTGTAAATAATTTTGTAAAATTGATATCGTGCCAAAACTGGCAGAAAAAAGTTGAACAACCATGTAAATTTTCATATGGATTAATATGTCAAAAAAAAGATTTAGTCGATATGACTATTTTGGCTGAAAGCAAAAAAGAGCCATTTTCATGCGGTGTGTATAGCGAGCCAACCGTGGCTATTGATTTAAAATTCCCCACTATTGGTGAGTTTGAAGCTTTTGACACCATAAAATTTGATGAAAAACATGTATTTTAATTTGGGGGCCAATTGGTGTTACATTTTTTGAAAATGGATACCCTATTTGAGTTTGTGGAACACAAGGTATAGTATTAATTCAATGGTTATCCATAACTGCAAATATAGTTAAATATTATTTGTTTTATTTTTCTTCATGCATGTTGAATAAAGAAATGCTCAATCGATTGGCTTATCGGTAGCCATTTTATATGCTGATTGGGTTAATGGCTTGGCCAAAAATAGTCATTATTTGGTTAGTGGCTTGGCCAAAAATAGTCATGGTTTGTTTAGTGGCTTGGCCAAATGTGGTCGTTGACACTGAAATAAATATAGAGAGCTAAAGTCAATCGATGGCTTATCGATTGTGAAAAATGCAAGACTATCAATAGTGAAAGGCTATCGATAGTAAAATTATGGCTATCGGTAGTGAAAATACTTTCATTTTGAAAAGTGCAAGCCTATCGATAGAGAATATTGTCTTGCAAAATTAAGATGATACAATTTAAGCCAATAGATGGCTTATTGATCGTGAAAGGCATCCGATCTTGAAATGCTATTGATATTGAAAGGCTATCGACCGTGAAAGACTATGGGTAATGAAAGGCTATCGATCGTGAAAGTCTATCGATAGTGAGAAAATGCTTTCCCTTTGAAAGATATGACTCTTCACAATCGATTATGGAAAATACAAGCATATCAATAGTGAGAGGCTATCAATTGTGAAAGGCTATCGATCGTGAAAGGTTATGGATAATAAAAGGCTATCGATCGTGCAAGGCAATATATCGATCATAAAATTAGTCTATCGATGAAAAAAAACGTTTTCCCTTTGGAAGATGACTCTTTACAATTTTCAAGTATTCAATTGCTTAAGCCAGGGGGACAATGTTTGCACCAGAAAATATTTCTTTCATTAATGACTTCACTTTGATTAAATGCCACTAAATTCCATTTACTCTTTATTATTATTTATGAAGAGATAATGCAAGATTCAAGAAGTAGAAAAAATCAATTTCTGATTATGTGTCCCTATTGATAAGGGATACGTGTGGTTGGTTACTTATTAGTGGGTAGCTTATCTTTAAGTGGGTAGTTTGTCTTGTAATGGTAATTATTTTCTACAAAGCCTCTAGTATAAATGGTGGGTCAAAGAAGGATCAATCACCATCAACCAGACAAGTCAAGACTTGAAGTCTTTTTCTTTCTCGTGTTTAGAGGCTTTGTTGTCATCGATAGGAACTTCAGTTTCTAGACTTGGGAATATTGTTGTGTAAACATTCACAATAAATCAAAGCTCTCTTTTTCATTTACAGGTGCACAATATTTTTTATTCAATTTTCATCTGTTTGCCAAAGTTTCTCGCTTTCAGAAAAGTCTCTAGGCCCTAGGGGCAAAAAAGATCCTAAGCTTTTAATCGATTGTGCCGCGAGTGCACAAATCGATTATGAGTTTCTCTAGCAGCGCAAACAGGTGTTTATCTGTGGTGTGTGTAGGACTACAAATGAATCAAGTTGTTCATGAACGACTCGTGATTCATTCACTTAGAACTCATTCTGTTCATTTGTATTATATATGAACCGAACATTTTAGAGTTCGTCTATTAAACAAATCAAGCATGAACATTTTAAAACATGCACAAACGTGTTCGTTGAAGGCTCGTCTAGATAAAAATTAGCTACAATATGTTCAAAAGAATGACATTTGCCGAAACCATCTAAATTAAAGTTTAAACCTGGAGCTCCTAAAGCTTATTAGCACAAAACCCCAAGCCCACGTATAAATATAAAGCCCATGCGATAGAATTAATGACGAAGTGCAAAACCTAATCAGCCCATTTAGAAACCCTAACAAGAATTCTTCCACACTTCACATTTATCATAGTCACACTCTTTGTCCTTCTCATTTCACCTCTGTGTCTCTCTCGTCACACACACACACAGACGTACACAAAAGCACACATGCAAGTATCTCTCCCTCTTTCACACACATAAAAACATAATCACATGTTACGGTGGAGCAATCACAACATTTTGATCCCAAGTTTGAGCAATTACAAACATCATATCCTCATCCCTTTAATATTCATCATGGTTTTAAAGTCAATCTCTCCAATTTGTTACGAAATTGCTCTAGATAAATATGTATAGAACACAATAACCAAATACGAAAATACAAGAAATATGAGAGAACTCAAATCCACTTTACATAAGTCAGACTTACAACACTCCCTCACGTGTAACTGATAACTGTTTTCCTACTCAGAGAAGGACTCTTCTCTCTTGGCCTACTCAAAGAAAGACTCTCATCTCTTCTCTCTTCGCCTACTCAAAGAAGGACTCTTCTCTCTTTCCCTTAAACATAATACAAGACACCTTACTTATACTTGGAGAAAGCAGTGATCTTCTCTCTCCAAGCAATATGGGACAAGATGTATTATATACTAAGGGCCAAGTTGTAACCTTCTTTGAGTAACCAATGTGGGACATAAATACGAGACACATATCAACAATCTCCACCTTGGCTTGTATTAACAAACCACTCCATGAGAAAAGTGAAATATGCCTTCAGTACCTTCTTTATGTACTCCACCTTACATCTCCTTTAAAGGTAGGAATGCACTCCACCTTGAACTCAGCAAGAAAGAAGATGAATTAAGTTCAAGCAATGCTTGAACTTCTCTGTCGTGATTGTCTTTGTGAGCATATCAACTGCGTAGGTCCTCGGCCCCATCTGCCACTCAACGTAGCATAGCGTCAATCACTCGTCCAGCTGTAACACAGTAATCCCCTTACGTGTGTTAGCCCCATCCTTGGACACCAAGGGGATCATCCACTCAGGTTGGCCTTCTTTACCCACCATCATCATCACCCGCAATATGGATTGAGCGTAGCGCTCGACTTCTCCATGAAGTCCATCCCAAGCACCACCCCAAGCTCATCCATGTCGATGATGTTGAAGTCGGCCTTTCATGTCCATCCGTCGGTCCTCAAATCGATATTCTTGATGACTCCCTTCGTCGGTCGCTCCTCGGCATTCACGACCGTGAACCAACTCCCATCCTTAGTTGGTTTTAGCCCAAGCCACTTGGCAACCCTTGGACTCGTGAAGTTGTGGGTAGCCCTGGTATCCACAAGCACTTCTTGAGTCTTCTCGGCAACATCTACCGTTGCATAGAGCAAGCCCCATCTCTTCTTGCTCTTCTTCTCCCGCTCTTCTTTTCCTTAGCAACTTATTCCTTTGACTTATGTACGAACGTATTGACCATCTGCAATGTCCCCATGCGTGCCTCCCTTTCGCTGCTAGAAGAATCCCCCATTACTGCCTTTGTGCTTTTTGAGGAACACAATCATCTTGCCCTTGTGCTGGCAATCCTTCCTGTAATGGGAATCTGCACAATAAAAGCATCCTTCTCTAAGCCCCCCATGAGCCTTATAGTCACGAGAGTCACCCTGCTTATGACTTCCCTCATGCTTCTTCTCCCCTTTGTGACGGCGGCGACGTCCCTCGTCCCCACTCTGCTTATCATCGGTTGCATTGGGCAAACCACTCTTCGACCTACTGTCTCCCCCATCTTTGGCATGCTCGTGCCTTGGAGATCTCGGCCTTTCACATTGCTTGATGTCTCCTAACCTCTCGACAATCATCATGGCAGAAGCCAAGTCTTGAGGTTCCATTCACCTCAACTCTGTGGCAACCAACTGATGCAACCCGTCAATGAAGAAGCATAGTCGCTGCCTCTCGGACATCTCCGGTATTTTGAGCATCAAATTCGAGTACTCGTTCACATATTCATGAATGCTCCCCTTCTGCCTCAGCCATCGAAGGTTGATCATTGCCATATCTTCGATGCTCTCGGGATAGAACTGCCTTTTTAGTTCAAGCTTCAACTTGTCCCATGTTTTGATGTTGCACCCATCCGTATAGCGACGCTTCTACCATAAGGCAGTTGTATCCGTCAGGTACATGATCGTCTTCTGCACCTTCTCCTCCTTGTCGTCGATGTCAAAGGCTTCAAAGTACCGCTTCAAGTGCCAAAAGAAGTTCCCCACCTATCTCACCTCTCTCACTCCATTGTATGATCTCGGCTCTAGCATTTTCTTTCGCCTTGGCTGCATCGCGATACACCCTTGCCTCATAGCTCTTGTAAGCTCCTTCTTATAAGTAACTAGTTGTCACGACCCGAACCCACGAATGGGCTCGTGGCTAGGCACGTGACCGGCCGCAGACCCAATGGGCTCCAACCAAAGGCTCTGCCAGGCCTTACTCGCTAAAATCCAATATATGCTGCAGCGGAAATTAAAACTTTTACAAACTTTAATTACATTTTCATATTTCTATTTGAATACAATACTTATGCTAAAACTCATTATAACTCTGATTTATCAACAGCTAAAACTAAACCAACAACCTAAAAATTCAGCGACTCATTCCATACAGTGTCTGAAGTTTCGCACCAAATTGTCTCTTCCTATGCTCCTTACCATCACCTTACTTTCAACCTGAAATGATAAGTAAGGGATGAGCTTCCACGTGCTCAGTAAGTAACCAATGATTCAACTAGGTGGACCATAGCATGCATAAAATAACTCACTTTATATTATAGTCACATTAAAAAGTCTAAAATCATGAAGTTGGTAATCATCTGGCA
The DNA here is from genome assembly GCA_033070095.1 of Escallonia herrerae. Classification (NCBI taxonomy): domain Eukaryota; kingdom Viridiplantae; phylum Streptophyta; class Magnoliopsida; order Escalloniales; family Escalloniaceae; genus Escallonia; species Escallonia herrerae. Next base: position 253,358 of record JAVXUP010001070.1, on the reverse strand, counting down.
AAACGAATTAGAGCACATGAAACTAAAAAATGAAGTGTAAAATCATTAGCACAAAACTCACAACAACCAGCTCGATTCCAACATTAGCTCAAACGATATGCTGCGGTCAGCGTACAGGCCCCACTGACTAGGGCCCGAAATCCCTCCTCAATCCGGGATAAAATTCTGTGGACGCAAGGGCGAACCACGAGCAACAGTACTGTGCATCAACATACAAGCCCCGTTGACCAGGGCCCAAAATCCAACTTTCCCCCGTGGATATAGGGCACAGCAATCAAGTAAACCAAAAACTACCTTTTCGTTCATCGTAAACATAACCCCTCACCAAACTATCCACACATTCCTTTCAATAATTTTCAAGTTGTTCAAAACATTTCACTTGTACTAAACATTTCAAATCTGAGGTCCATTTCAATTTCTAAACAAAATCAATGCATGCTGGTCCGATTTTTCATGACAAATAAACTACTAAAGCTTTTTAGCAATTCAAGCCAGAACAATTAAACATAATTAAAACAGTCAATGCTAAACTTCACTTTTTAACAGCAGGTAAACATATACTTATTATATAAAAACACTAGTTGAATCAAGGGTCACTTACTTGACGCTACGCATTCCCCACATCAAAAACGATGATCATGCTACCACACCTGGTTCAAAGCACGTTCAATGCCCTTCTTTTTATCTTCATGTTCCCAGCTTTACTACATCCCAAAGCATCGTCAATCACGACACAACATTCCCGTTGAACCTGTCTTCAAGCAGATTCGATGCCTCAGTCAACTGCGCGACCTTTACATGCCCGTCCAATATCATGCCCAGTTCACCCTGTCATTCTTGGCATTTAATCGCCGTTGCCGAACATCCATTAATTTACCCGTTTTAATAACCACCAAGTAACCTCTCGCTAAATAGTACTCAGTTAATCGCTAGGGCTAACGCTAACAATTCTCTTTTATATATTCTCATAGCTCATAGCCTATATGATTCCCTGTCCAAAAACACATACACGCATAGGGTACACCTTCGCAAGCATACGGTACACCTACACCATATACACATATGGTACACAACGCACACATACTTACCATACCACATAGCTATACAACTCAACTTTACCAATTGCTTTTCACCCAAGTAACTCTTCACTTCCCACTGCAAAATGCACAACCAAGATAGGCACGTAATTGAACACTACCCCACTACCACACGACCATACTCTCACCACAGAGTACATGTATAACCATCGCACTACTCCTCACACATACAAAGGCGTTACATACTATCGTGTTGCCTACACAGTAACATGCTCATGCACCTCATGCAGCTGTAGAGATAACACCACACCTACCTGTCCAAACACACGCAACATACACCCACCGGTGCACACACACAATTATCCAGATACCAAAACCCCACAGTCATACCCACTCCACCGACAACTACTCCATCCCAATACAAACGCCACACCCATCTATAATTGAACTGACAGATTGCCTCATCAATCAAAACAAATCCTAAATTCTATTGACCGTCGCCATATACACAACCACAGTTACTCCAGTCCAGCCACCAAAAGCACCAAAATTTAACCACCACTTTAACCATAACAATATCGAAGTCCTACCACCGAACTCTGTTCATTTTCCATACCACCAATTGCATATTCACACACTGCTATAGTTACAAGTCACACATAATGGACACAGACGCTCCATACCCACCTGTACACCCATTTCACTCACTCCTTGTAACTTTAACCAAGATAAATACACACTTGGTTTGCATAAACATACACTCTCAGAAAACACAGTCACACACCCTCTATCACAACACATACACACACAGACACCATCATAATTTAGCCCACTCCAAACACTGCGAGCATCGCCATGATACCGTTTCATCCATCTCAAGCACCTTCGTGATACCTCCGCTCCACACTGCACCAAAATCAGAACAACTCCCCAAACACGGTGCCGTACACCCACCAGTGCACAAATATAACCTAAATACAATCAATGTAAGCACCGTCGTTAGGCCACCACTGCCCACCAAACCAAAATCACAACAGCACCCAACCCCATTTCATAAATAATTCTACAAAACCAATTTTATGCCATGATCATAGATCCCAGCGGCGACAAAAATCGGCGGTTATTGTGGCTAAACTGTAATGTCCCTTTAACGGTGAACCGTGCTTAGGTGGTAGGGTGGTTCAGTGAAAGGAGGTAACGGGCAGTGCCGTTTGCGATGACCGGTGCCGTTGGCTGCTCACAGAGGCATTAGGCGGTGGCATTGGGATTTATTGGACGTGTCGACAATGGAGGTTGACGGCACAGGGTCACGGCGGTGAAGGTGTAGCGACGCGATGGTTTCGGCAACGTAGAGGTTGTCCAAATCTGTGGCGGTGATTGATGGAGGCCTTAGGTGGTGAATTTGGTGGAGACGCCGGCCGGAGTTGATCACCGGTCACCTAAGGCGTGGACGGTGGCGGTTGGGTCCAAGGCCATTGCAGTAGTGAAGACTGATGATGACTCTCATACGACGGTGGCAGCGGTGCCTTGGCCTACAGTACGGTGGTCGCGGAGGTGGTGCGGTGGGGTTCGACACAAGCATGACCGGAGTTCATCACCTGCGGTGGAGCGTGCCCGACAGTGGGACGCCAGAAATGGGACCGGCGCTGCCCGATTAGGGCCTGCGGCCTGTTCACCTCTTCTCTCCCTTTTCTTTTCTTTTCTTTTTTCTTTTCTTTTTTTTGTTCACATATTCTCTTTATGCATTATGAATTATTTTTATTTATTTATTTTATTTTATTGTTGTTCCCCCTTTTCTTTTCTACTCTTTAATATGTATAATTATTTAATGCGAGACCATATAAAGTTATAGTGGCACAATTTCGTCAGTTATAAATTGCAAACCACTCACTTCCATGAATTTTTCTATTGTACAAAACTTTATCATTTATAGCTTATCATATTATTAAAATATGTTGTTAGATGCAACAATTAATATTGCTCACAATAATTAACGCTAAAGATCAAATTTATACCTGCTCGTAAGGTCTTCACTAAAAGTCTAATTTTGTCTTACTTACCATAATTGTCGCTAAGTAATAACAACCTCGTAAACCTAGGTTTAGGGCATCACACTAGTTCTTCTTGGAGCTCTGTGACTTGTCCCTTAAGATCCTTGCACCATTGCACCTCCCACTTCGTGAAATGGGCAACCCTCTCCTAGATCAAATCATCTAGCTCTTCCGCGAAGACATCGACTTTCCATTCCAGCACAGTTAATTGACTGTCTACCTCCAAGTCATCTAATCTATTGAAGATTAGCTCCAACTAACTTGCGACAGTCCACTGCACATGTTCTTCCTTGTCATCGATGTCGAGGGCTTCAAAGTACTGCTCTAAGCACCATAAGAAGTTGTCTACCTGCCTCGCCTCTCTCGTTCCATCGTACGATCTCGGCTCTGGCATTTTCTTTTACCTTGGCTACACTACGATACACCCCTGCCTCGTAGCTCTTGTAAGCTCCTTCTTACAAGCAGCTAGTTCTTCTTAGAGCTCCATGACTTGTCCCTTGAGGTGTTTGCGCTGTTGCACCTCCCACTTGGTGAAATGGGTGACCCTCTCCTCGATCAAGTCATCTAGCTCCTCTGCGAACACATCAACTTCCATTCCAGCAAAGTTATCGATTGTTTACCTCCAAGTCATCTAATCTATTGAAGATTAGCTCCACCTGACTTGCAACAGTCCGCTGAAAGCGCTCTCCAAATGCCTCGAGCTCGCTCCTCAAGCGTGCTTCGACATCCCCTATCGCACCGCTTAAATCCTTCACCGTGCTCTGCCATATCCCAGAATTCGTCTTCCTATCGAATTATAACTGGCATACTTCATGGTCGTGTCTTCTACATATTTATCCTCTGAAATTGATTTTAATTTTGCCCAAAAATAAACTCGAAAGCTCTGATACCACTTGTTATGAAATCGCTCTAGATAAATATGTATAGAACACGATAACCAAATAAGAAAACACAAGAAATATGAGGGAACTCAAATTCACTTTGCACAAGTCAGATTTACAACACTCCCTCGCGTGTATCTATCAACTATTTTCCTACTCAGAGAAGGACTCTTCTCTCTTGGCCTACTAAAAAAAAGACTCTCATCTCTTCTCTCTTGGCCTACTCAAAGAATGACTCTTCTATCTTGCCTTTAAACATAATACAAGACACCTTACTTATACTTGGAAAAAGCAGTGATCTTCTCTCTTCAAGCAATGTGGGACAAGATGTCTTATATACTAAGGGTCAAGTTGTAACCTTCTTTAAGTAACCAATGTGGGACATAAATACAAGACACATATCAACACAATTCCATTGAATATAACCAATTTGGTTGATGGCGGGTTTCAATTAAACAGACATTTTTAGTACTGCGGTAGTATGGTGGTCAAAATTTGGTAGCTCAGGTCTGTATCTTGCGGTTTCATCTTGTTGAGTTCTTGACCGGTTTTTGAAGCTCGAACTCGATCCTCGAATTTAGACAACTAGTCAAGCCGAGCCAGACCTTTGTGGTGATGAACTATAACTGAGTTTAGATATCAAGATTCAACATGTAACAAACACAAGCCAAGCCCAAACATAACTAGAAATATATGAACCGTGTTCGAACACACCATTATTGGGCTCGAACTCAGTTTATATACAGCCCTATGTATGTGTGAGGGGCAGGGGTGGACGGGGTTGGGAGCGTTGGTGGTAGAAGAGAGGGGGTTATAACTGTGGGAGTGTGTATGTGCACTCGCGCGTGCCACTCTGTTTATGTGTGCGCCCGCGCATGTGGTAGATGTGCGCATATTTATGTGTCATGTGTGGGTGAGTGTGTATTGGTGGAATGGATAAGGGGTAGGAGTTCCGATGTGGAAAACTGGGGTCGTGATCATGGGGTGTGTTTTTATGTCTTTGGGTGTGCTACTATAAGAAACCAACTCTTTAGAGACTGTCAGATGCAATCACTAAACAACACATGTTGTCGCTAAATGAACTTAGCAACTGAAGTATGCAGTTTCTCATGCTGTCACTCTAGACCAGGTCATTGAATGCAAGGAAAAGTAGGTTGTTGGATTTAGCGACCTTATTGACAAATTTAGCGACCATCACAGCGGTTGCTTAAGTGTTGTAGCAATTCAGTTACTTTAAATAAGTTTTATGTTAGCGATCGTGTTGACCGTCAAGCGACCAATGTTGCAACTGCTAAGGTTTTTTGGTAATTATTTTCAGCAATCACTATCACAGTGGCCAATGTTGTTTTCGCGTTACGCCATGTCAGTCACCAAATGAAAAATTATCTGTTAAAATCAGTACCCATGATCATTATATCATAAAATGAAACTAATTAATTTCATATAAGTCATTCTTGAACTCATAAAATGAAACATTATAGAACCGTTTTTCATCTCTGTTAATAAATTAGGTCGGTGGACCCATTATTCACCCACTAACAGATAATGTGTATTTGTTAGTCTTGATCATTACAGTTAATTAGAGAATATTTATTTCCTAAGTGTTTGAGATAAATACATATTTATTTCCTAAGTGTTTAAGGTAAAGTCAACCTCTAATATTATCTCTATTTAAAGGCTAGAGATATTCCAAGTCACAGATAATAAGTCACAAAACAATCCCTCCCTCTGTTGCACTCTCTCTAGAGCATCACCAAGCTCTAAGATTTGGTTCATAGACGAAGAACTCGACTCTATTAGCCATTTCGTACCTGCGAAAAAAATCAAACGTGTTGGAGGCTTGTAATAACAAGGATCCTTCGTCAGAATTTTTGGTTATTTCGTAGGATCTGTTTTCAAACCTACCACATATTACGTGCTAAGAGCATTAATTATTCAACATTGGTATCAGAGCAATGTTACTTGTTGATTTGCCTTTAACATGCTAGTATGATTTATGTGCATGTTACAATTTTTTGGAGACATACATGAGACCCATCATGAAAAATTAAAAAAATTTTAGCATGTTATTTTGAAAAATAATTATATGGTTTTGTTCCCCTATGCTTGAGGATGAACTCCATAAAATTTCATGATTATTGGATGCATGATTTATGAGAAATCACGAATTTTATTTGATTCACCTTTAACATGCTAGTATGATTTATGTGCATGTTGCAATTTTTTTTCTTCTAGATACATATATGAGACCCATTAAGAAAATTTCAACATTTTGGAGTATGTTATGCTAAAAAATAATTTTATGATTTTGTTCCCCTATGCTTGAGGATGAACTCCGTAAAATTTTGTGATTATTGGATGTATGGTTTGTAAGAAATCACGATTTTTATTTTTCAAAAAACTGTATTTTTCTAAATTTTTGGGCTCAAATTTAGAGCATGATATCCAGTTTTTATTATGATCAGTCAGTACAGAATTAATCTATGTAGCATAAACTTTCTAACGATATATGGCAAGCATTATTTGGCTTTAAAACGAAAGAGATATGGTCTTCAAAATGTGGCCTAGAGACATGGCAGCCGCTGAAAAAATTAGTTTTTTTTTCAAGAAGATGAACAGTAAAACACGCGCGCCACGCGCTTAAGCCGAGCTGTCACGCGCCATCCAAGCCTCACGCGTAAGTCACGTGCCAAGCCAGCCAACCACGTGCGCCCACGCGCCAGCGGTGGTTGCGGTCACGCGTTCCATGCGGGGCTACTTCCATGCCCGCGCGTGGTCAACACACGCCTGCTCAAACATGCGCAAACGCTGCCCCACGCGCACGGTGGTGCTCCACCGCCGGCGAGTGGTGCTCCTGCTTTCTGAGTTTTTTTGTGGAGTCCAATTCCTCTTTATGCACTCTGTGTGTATTCAGTTTAATTTTTAAACGACTTTATATATATATATTTAAAATTTTTGTTTTATACACCCAAAATTTTTCTTTAATTCCAGAGTGTATATTAAGGTTGAATTTACTATTTGTCATCTTTTAAAAATTAATCTCTCATTTTTAGCTATTTTGAGTATTTTTATGGCAGTCTTGTGATCCAAAAAAGTACGAAAAATACGAAAATATTATTTTTGCACTTCATGGACAGAAATAAATATTTTGGAGAGCTATATGACATAGATGAATTCTATTTTATTTGTTTGCATTGATTCACGTTATGTTTTAAATATACTTTTGCTGATGTATATTTGTTGGGTTTTGGTAAGCCCACACTTTTTTAAACCCAAATTGAAGACCTTGTCGCCCATTTTTCTTGGAAGGAAAATGCGACATATTCATCCATTTAATTGCCTTTCAACTTGTTATTTGAGCATGTAGGTTAAATGAAAAGATATTAGATTGGCATTCTAAATAATGTTCTGTGTTTACTTTTGTTTTAAGTTATTAGAATGCCAGTAGGGTTCAATGGAGTCCTTGCACACTTCGCTGTATGATGTAATTTTTATATTATTCTAAATTATTATGTAGGTGATTTACTAAATTATAAATTATATGATAAAATTATTATGAAAAATTATTTAAAAAATATTTTTTCCAAAACTCAGGTACTTGAGAAAGCAAGGCAAATCATAGGCAACCGTCCACTCCACTGGGGTGGGTCTGGTGCTACTATACTTTAAAACGGTGAGTTGCTTCTGAAATAATCAATTGCCACCAGATATAGTAATGGTCCCTCCATATATCAGTGTATCGTACACCGTATCAAGATCTAAGTAGCTAGTGTGATGATTACTGAAAACTTAGCTCCTACGTTGGCCAACAAAACTTCCTACCTAAATATATCGCACCCTATGTGCCGCACTAGGGTGAACTCAAAATGTCAGGGGTCAAAAGTTACGTGTATGAAATTGATCTACTGGTACAACATTTGGGGTGAAGGAAACGACGTCAAATAAATTTGGAACAACACTACAAAAAAGAATTATACGTCTATATGCATTAGTACTGGCACCGCATCTATAAGGTTATATCATCTGCGTGTGTGTATACGTTCTAGTCTTTCCACAAAAGATTAAAAATAATTAAACAAAATGTTACACACATATAACACTCGTGAGTATCTCAGTTATACGTATATGAAAAATGTATATTTGAGATTAAATAACGAAAATAAAGTATTAGTCGAACTTTGAGCTTCTCTATACAACACAAGAAGAAAAATCAGAACTTTCTGGTGAATTGGAACTAAAATAACAAAAGATAAACTCGCTCCAAACTCCAAATGATTTTTAGTGACACTTTCTAATAGCACCAGCACCATTTTAACCTTTAAAGACAAAAATGAAGTGAACTGTTCAAATCTCAAAATTACTGGGTATTTTCAACTTTTTAACTTTAATATTGTTTTAACTAAATGTCATGTTGGTAACATAAGATATTTAGTGACATATATAGGAAGGAGGGAGGGGGTGACCTAGGTACCCACCGGCCCTACAAGAGGTCAGCCACAGTGCCACACCCTCTTCGCTTGTAGACTTAGAGACTTCGATTGAAGGGAATGATTACCGAATGTAGACTTGGAGAGAAGTTTATTTTCATTTTGGTTGCGTAGGTTAATCAATTGAACACCCGGAGTATATAATAGCATTATCTTCCATAGTAGAAAGGCTCTTTCTATCCTTTCTTTCTCTTTATCTTAACTTAGGAAATGGTAAGACAAGCCAAGGGGTTCAAGCAATTCTTTTATGAGGCCTTGACTGAGGTCAGTATTACCAACGATTCCTTTGGACTACCGTAGTATGGAGGCTCTCGCACATGATTCAGTTTATAGTTCAGTGTCTCCGTTGGAGAAGGGGTAAGCTTCCAACCAGTTCTTTCCAGAAGGAAGCGACTTCTTATTCATTTTTTGGTGTCACTATTCATCGAGCACCTATTCAGCTGCTCTGGCATTTTGTGGACAAAAATGTATTGAAAGAGTAGCTCGTAGCTAAGGGGGGTGGGTATCCAATATCCAGGAAGAAAGTTTGGCAGGAAACGAATAGAGGCCTTCGGGGGGAAAAGAATAATGATTCAATTTGCTTGAAATTTGTTATCCAATTCCTTCTTTTATTTTAATTATATTGTGGAAAATGACACCAACTCTAACATGCGCATGCAAGTAAATCTCACTTACAGAATTGACTCCAACATCTATCAAAGACCGTTTCCATTCACCGTTTCCCCTCCGTTTTCTCTTCTCCTCCTGTTTGCTTGTAAAATGCTGTGTCACGCGCCCTAGGGCCAGGAAATGGTTTGTATTGACGCAAGCGCGTGCTAGGTTCTGACGGGACCACGTATAGGTACAATTAAACAGTTTGTCATTTTGCAGAGTGTGTCACTTCTGTCTTCTTTTAAAACGATATATGATGATTTTGGAATCCTCAAAATTCTTTTGACTAATAATAGTGCTATTTAATCTTCAACTACTCTTAGGTAATCTTCCCCTACCTCATTAAACCGAGTGTATAAATACATTGAACATGGGCAATTTACTTTCATCATGTTTACAATGGCCAACTTTTATAAACCGATAACATCTTGAGAGTGCAAAAGCTTTAACTCTAAGATGTATTGATGACTGTCTAAGCGAGTTCACAGTAGCTTGATGTATCCATCTAAGATAAATCTATTTGCTATAAACAAATATGTGATACCGTAAGTTAAGAGTCATCAGTTTGTGTGTGGTGTTGAAAATGATTAATTAATACATCTATGGCTTTTATGATTGGCTTTCAATCATTAGCTTCAGATTGATCCAATCTGAATCTCTCGCATGTCTCAGCTTGTCTATTTTATCATCACATTCATGTTAAGCTTCCTTGATTTTGGCCTTATCTTGTCACATGTTAAAACTAGAGCCTCATTCTACCTTCTTTGTCTAAGTTTTCATTCGGCCTTTGCCACAATTTTTATATTTCTTTCCATAATGACACGTGGTATATTTAAAACTTCATGTCCTGCTTGAGTGGGTCATGTATCATTTTTTAGCTCGTAACAAGTCACGTGTCAATTAGATATTTTTGCCATTAATTTGACAATTTAATAATTACTAACCTGCTTAAGACAAACCAGCGCTGGAACGATGACTTGTGCTGGGCCAATATCTAACTCCTTAGTCACGCGGCACGTTGATACTTTAGCGCGAATCAGGTTTGCTAGGTTGAGTCATTTGTATATTTACTTGGTGCAAACACTTCCTTTTGTCATGTACTCGAACCGAATTCAGTATTCAGCAACGACCTTGTTCATGATGACCACTTTTTTCAACAGCCACCCACCACGTATCTATTCTTGCATGTTGCCTATATGAGCAATGAACCGCAATCACATGAGGTGTTAGGTTGATTTTTTATCAATCACTATCAAAACCAAAATGGCTATCGCAGGCAGTGAATTTTTGGTTGGTGGCTTATTTCAAAGTAAATATTCCATATTTTAGATGAGTATTTATGTGCTAAATGTGTGAATGTGTGGGTGTGGGTGGTGGTGGTGGGGGGGGGTAGAGTTGTCAAAAGGGCCGGGCGGCCCGCGGACTGGCCCGGGCTGGCCCGGGCTGGCCCGGCCCCGTGAATGAACAGTGGCGGCCCTATATATTAGGGCTTTGGGCCTGGGTTTCGACCAGGTCAGAAAATCTAAGAAAAAAGCCTGGGCCAAAAAAGCCCGGGTTTGGCCCGACCCGAACCGAAGCCCGAAATTGGCCTGAGTTTGGCCTGGCCTGGCCCGGTTCCACCATTTTCAAATTCAGATTTCCCCCCCCAACGGTTTTATTTTCCTTTTTTTCCCTAAATTTCACTTTTACCCCCCCAGTAAAATAACGGCTAGTTTGCCGGATATTTTGGTCCAACTTAATTTTTTCAACTCTTTTAAGGGTTTTTACACTTTTACCCTCTCAACAACTATAAACAGATAGTTTTTAGGGGTATTTTGATTTTTTGTGAAGTTTCAAAATTTTATAAATTCACATCATTTCTCTTTAATTTTTTACACCAATCTTCTTACTCTCTCTTATATAAACATTCTACATTTCTACAAGCTTTGCTATTATTTTCCTCTCCAATTACTACTCTTACTAATTACTACTCTTATTTACTAATTAGTACTCTTGTTTACTAATTACTACTCTTGCTAAATTCTAATTACTAACCACTCCTCTTATTAATTTGTTACTCTCTAATTCTTTTTTCTAGTAATTAGTGAATTTATATTTATCAATTACTATTACTAAATTCTTTTTAATTACTAACTCTCTCCAATTTTGAATTACCCTAAGTGATTCATTTGTTACTCTTTAATTCTTTTAATTGTTATTTATAATTACTAATTACTGCTCTTATACTTGTGTATTTAGTTACTCTTACTAATTTTATTTTTCAATCTAGTAAAAAGTTTAGCGACAAATATGGCTGGATTACTGAAGAAACTGAAGCGTGGATCATCATCACGAAAAACATCATCATCATCACAAACACCACCACCAGCATGAGCATCAGCACCACGGCCATCACAAACACCAATCCAAGCACCACCACAACCATTCGTTCCTGGACGAATGAGTACAGGCTGTATGATAGATACCCAAGCCAATTGGGAGTTCAATCAAAACATTCCAGATCTTGAATACACGCCTGATCAAGACCCCCCGCATTATAGTCAAGGACGCAGCTCGGTTGGCGAAGCTACTACTTCGTGGCATAATCTTAACCCTATGCCTGGTCATGATGAAGAAGGGCCGAGCAATGCCTCCGGTAATGAGCCAGAAGTCCAAAAGGGGAAAAAAAATAAAGCCGAGTGTTGGAATCATTTTGATGAAGTTATGGTGGACGGCATCCGAAAAGCTCGATGTAAGTACTGTGCTAAATTATTTTCGTCTGGTAGTGGTAATGGACATCTTAACAGGCATTACCCTCAGTGTGCACCTCGACAAGGCCACGTCGAACCTACCCAAACGCAGTTATCTTTTGACGGTAAGTTATTTGTTTATAATCAGCGAAAGCAAAGAGACGGTCTTGCTGAATTTGTTATTCACGATGAACAAGCCTTTTCTTTTGCCGATAATGCTAAGCACTCTAGATATATGAACACATACGTTCAACCTTTGTACAAAAAGGTTCATAGAAACACAACTAGATCCGATGCACTCCGACAGTATAATGCTGCTAAAGCACGCCTGATCGATTATTTCGATAATTTTGACGGTAAAGTTAGTCTTACTTCTGATATTTGGCAATCTCCATTTACTTTTGTTAGTTATACTTGTGTGACGGCCCATTGGATTGATGCAGATTGGATTATGCACAAGAGAATCATCGCTTTCGAGCTCTTTCCTTTTCCGCATGATGGAATGAACATTGCTACTATTATATTAAAAGCATGTACCACGTTTAAATTAAAGGATAAGATTATGAGTATTAGTTTTGATAATGCTTCTAACAATACAGCTGCTGTTGATGCTTTAGAGGAAAGTTTCAAACCTGTACTTTCTGGTAAATTATTTCATGTTCGTTGTGTTTGTCATATAATTAATTTAATTGTTCAAGATGGTTTAGCTGCTGCAGGAGATATTCTTGTCAAAATGAGGGGTATGACAGCGTATGTTAATAGTTCGAGTTTGAGAACACAACAATTTAAAACGTTGTGTGTTGAATATAATATGCCTCGCAGGAGAGCAGTTACAGATGTGGTCCACAGGTGAAACTCTACATACCATATGCTTTACACATTCTGGCATACAGAGAAGTCTATACGCATTTTTACTAACCTTGTTCCCAGCCGGCTTGCCAACTCAAGAGGAATGGCAGATGGCCACATACCTAGCTGAATTTTTGGAGGTATTTTACACGTCTACCAATTTATTGTCTGGTACGTACTATCCCACCTCTCCTCTCGTTGTAATAGAAATTCTCAAGATGGCTACAATGTTAACAAAATGGAGATATATAGGACCCTTCCCCGTCACCGCCCACCCCGGATCAGCAACTGCGCTATTTTATTGCCACGATACCCCCTTTCCGCCGGCTAAAACTTCATCGCGCCGGCTGAAATCACTCTGCTTGTATGGGAGATCTGCGACGAAGGTGAAGATCTGTCACGACGGCAACGAGGCGGGGCTGAGGGAAGGGCAGTGACGACGTGGTTTTGGGGGAGGGGAGGGGGCTTGGGTTACCGGCGACATGGGTCGAGGGAGGGAGCTGGGACTGCCGGCGGCAAGATTCCGATAAGAGAAACCCTAATTTCAAAATTAGGGTTCTGAAACCCTAATTTTAAGGTTTCAAAACCCTAACTTTTAAATTAGGGTTGATTTTTAAACCCTAATTAAATCATTTGGACATTTGAAAGCTTAATTTGTAAATTTTAAAAGCTTAATTTGTAAATTTTAAAAGCTTAATTTGCAAATTAGTTTCAAACCCTAATTTAAAAGAATTAAGATTTGATATCCTAATTTAAAAATTATAAAAATTATTCAGGATATACTGTACAAGGGCAGTATTGTCATTTTTAAAATACAAAATGATGAAAATTACACTTTTTGGACGGAACCCTGACGGTTGGACACGAGTGATACATTTGAAACACTTTTGGTCACGGAATGTTACATTTTGAAACTTTGTGTCCTTGACTGTAATTACCCCCTAACCTGAGAGACATAAGTGTAATTAGCCCCTTATAATAAAATAAAAGGATAAAGATTAGGTTCGTTAAATTGTGAATATTGGACATGCCTAGAGTATATGAAAGAATAAATTTAAAACTAAGAGATGTAAATAAGAGAGAGAGCAATTTGCTTACATAATAACAAGAATCTTAGTCATAGTACTACATTACAATTTACTTAAATAATAACAAAAATTATCGTAATTAAAGCCTTTACTTTGAATAGCAAGAAAATGCAAAAAAAAAAATTGGGCCCGGGCCCGGTCCTAGATATTGGGCCTAGGGCCAGGGCTTGGACTGGGCTCAGATTTCCCCCCAATCTGGCCCGCCTGGCCCGTTTGGCAGCCCCACTGGCCCGGCCCATTTTGTTGGAAGCCCGTTGGGCTTAGGCTGGGCCTGCCCAAGCCCAACCCATTTGGCACCTCTAGGGAGGGGGGGGGGTTTAATAGGCTGCAATAAAATGATTGCATGTCCTTTCCAGAGTCAATTTTTTGGTATTCATTCTCTACCAATTACATTTAAACATGGACATCAACCACTATTATGTGTATAAAGTTTTTGTTTTGTGTATCAAAATATTAGAGATTCGCCATGGCTTTGCCTGCTTATAAGAGGCTAAAAGTTGACGACAATGGTGGGTGGTTGTTGAATAGCGTTGCTGATTTATAGGTGGGTGGCCACTGAAGAAGAAGAATAAGACATTCGTCGAAGAAAAACGAAAAGTTGAACAATGGAAGAAAATGGGTGTTGTACAAGATTTTGGTGCCAATTTTGTGGGTTAACATCAATGCATTTGAGTTTAGACTTTGACGTGGTTCACGTAAAACGAAAAATAAAATTTTTGTGTGATTCCTGTTGAAGCATATAGTCGGGGAGTGGGTGCAAGGCGGATGTATCGATTTCAATTAAGGTCGTATTCTATGGTTACGAAAATTTATAATCTCAATTCATGCCGTAACATCATAGAATGACCCTGACAAATTGTGAATACCAATTTTGAACCTTGAACAGACTGCCAGTGATAAGCCTGAGGAAAAGGAAGGGATATTGGGCAGCGCTAAAAGCTTTTTAAACTCCATGGTCCAAGCGTCCATTACAAAGCAATGTCTCTCTCGAGAAGGTATTGTCAATTGGGAATTTTGTAGACAATGTCTTATAAGACTAATCACCAGAGTTGTCAATGGGCCGGGCTTGGGCCGGCCCGGCCCAGGCCCAGCGGGCCTCCAATGAAATCGGGCCTGGGCTGGGCCTCACAAATGAAAAACGGGCCGGGCCGGGCCTAAAACCTGGGATATATGGGCCCAGTCCAAGCCCAGGCCCTAGGCCTAATATTTAGGGCCGGGCCCGGGCCCAATCCAAAATTTTTTTTCCTTTCTTCCCAACTTTTTATTATAAAGACTTCTTCTTCAACAAAGGGCAAAGTTTTTGTAAACGGACCACTGAGTATACAATCACTTTTTCACGAATTAACCCCCTTTCGAAAAGGCAAATTGATGTTGATTGACCATTAACCACGGATTAAGTACAAAAACTAGTTGTTCTAGTCCACACATACTGATTTTAAGTGCAAAATTCAATCTCTTTCGTAATATGGTGTAAAACCTGTAAATGTCAAAGAAAAATAGAGTAGATCAAACAAAAACAATAACGAGATCGATGAAGATAAAATAACATCTTTTCTTGTTACATTCAAATTCTTTGGTCATTTAAAGAAACATGAGATTATTCTTCAAGGCTCTTTTAACACGTCACCCACTTCATGAAATTAAATTTAGAATTCAATTCACCTCTTTTGGTTTGAAACAAAAAAAATACATAATTTTTATTTATGTTTAGAATACATGATAATTATTTTTATAATTATTCCCTTAGCTTGTGATGTAGAACACAAAGCAAATTCTATAAAATACATTAAATGAAAGCCCACTCAGAAATTATCAAAAACACGTCACAGTCACCACACACCCATACTTCTCTGCGTATGTTAAAGAAAATACTGATCATATGAATTCAATAACACCTCAAAAACTATTAATTTAACTAAAAAGATCCAAAATATCAAAAAAATAATAATGTAATAAAATAGACTTAAAAATAGAAAAGAAAAAAAATTAGGGGGGGGGGGGGGGCTAACGGGGCCGGGCCGGGCCAAACCCGGGCCATTTTAGGGCCGGGCCAAAAAAGGGCTGTTTTAGGCCTGGCCGGGCCCGGGCCCGTTTCTCAAAGAATTCGGCCTGGCCCTGACCCAAGCCCTAAGGGTTAGGGCCAGCCCGGGCCCAAAAACGGGTCGGGCCAGCCCGGGCAAAAAACGGGCCGGGCCAGCCCGCGGGCCACCCGGCCCTTTTGACATCTCTACTAATCACATACGAAGTAGTATCCGATATTTGATTCAGGATATTACAATTTCTTCTTCTTATTTTCAAGTTTTTTCTTCAAGGCTCAATCACATATAGTCCAGAAACTTTTTGTCTAATCGTTGTGAAGAAAAATCGAGTCACTCTTCTTTTCTTCACCATCGTCATAGTCTTAACGTCAAAAAAAGACTTGAATTTGCATTCGTTTTTTTCAACCGTCGCTAACTTAAGATAAAACTCTCGAGAGTCAATTCTCTAATTATCATATGTAACAATCATGTCAAGGATCTGGGTCGTGATATTCATTCTACTTTTGAATTGTGGTTTTCATTCTAGTCTCGTCTTGAATACGCAAAAGAGGCATTGAACCTACAAATAAGTCTATTTCTAGTATTAATTCTCTTAATTAGAAAAAGGACTGGAAAACTACAACACATTTGCACAAAGCCCATTTTGGTAAACTTCACAGAGCCAACGGCACCGCACCAAAAAGAGTCACCTAGACGCCAACTCTGCCCGTCACCAATTTCCCTTCGTTTCCACCCCCCCGGAGACACCTCTTACCACCGCTCACGGCGGCGGTGCCTCCATACCCCCCCAACCCCTCAACAAATCCACTCCACTTTCATCTCAACGGTCCAGCTTTCTCTTAAACCCCGCGCAGCGCAGCCATGGCGCGTGGCTGCAGATTCTCCCTCCCTGTGACCGCCGTCGCGACGGCGGCTGCTTACATCTACTTGTCGACGTTGCTGGTTTTTATAGACCAGTGGTTCGGGTTGTGGACCTCGCCCGGTGTAATGAACGCCGTCGGGTTCACCGCCGTCACTCTCATGTGTTTATCTAACTACGCAGTGGCCATCTTCACGGACCCCGGCCGGGTCCCGTCCGCCTTCGCCCCGGATATAGAGGACGCTGGTAACCCGATCCACGAGATCAAGCGTAAGGTACCTTTCTGACTCCGTTGAATCTTTAGTATGTTTGCTCTTGAATTGCACTGTATTTTTAGGGCTGGTATGTCAATATTCAGTACGTTAAATTGTATGGGTGCGAGTATAATTTTATGTTGTTGTGTGCTGATCTAAAATTGGGCAAAATGCTCGAGTGCTATTCTGGAGTTGCCCATTGGATCGTGATTGTTATTACGTGCCTCACTGCCTCTTAGGTGATCCTCATAGAGTGGTTTTGCCGTTTAATTTGGAATATATATGATCTATGGCATAATTTGCCCTTATGTTAATGTAGCGCTAGTTTCGCTTATGGTATATTTTGGTGTTTTCCAATGGTGGTTGTTTCTAGCTGATGTTAAAGGTGCCACAAGCTAACTGTAGTCTGAGTCGGATGCCAAGTAAATTGCGCGTGGCAGTTTGTTGTATGTTTGGGTATATTCTGAGGTCAGCTGGTTAGTGCTGATGTGTAGGTGTCCACAAGCCAAGTGTAGTATGAGTCGGATGCCAAGTAGGCTGGCAGGACAGAGCGAGGGTGTGAACAAGGAAAGATAGCCATGGCAACTTGGCGGAGCCTAGTGGGATTCAGCGAATGCGCTAAGTGAGTACAGAGCAAACGTGGTCAAGGTCTTAAAAGCACATTCTCTCTCTAGAATTCTCTCTAGGCTTTGACAATTTTGAACATGATGGAGAAGAAAATGAATTCCAAGTTCCCCAGAATGAGGTTTGAGGCCCTCTATGTATAGGCATCCAGGAATTTGTCTCCTTAGGCGGGAGGAGGGGCAAAATATTGAAATATTTGTTTAGTAAACTTATAGATTTGAAGAGCTACTTTAAATATAGCGGATAAAGCCAAAGTACAATAATTTAGGAAACTAAAGGTAGGCACCACGCATTGGAAAAGCAGAGAAAGAACAGAGCATTATCCCTCAGTACGTATAGAGTTCCCATTACAGTTTAGTTAAATCATTTAACTCAGTTTCATAACATAATGCATGTGTTGATAGCTTGTTATAGTTTAAGTTACAGTGTGAGGAGAAACAATATACAGATCTAGGTTCCATGATATACTGCATATGTTCTTTGCACAGGTCAAAGTCGAGGGAGTGTCCAGTGTGCTTTCCCTGGAGCGTCTCAATTTTAGCGAACATTATGTTAGCTGCAGTCCAAATATCTGTTTGAACCGTCTACAGAGGTAAAATGCCCACTATTTTGTCGTCATGTTCTTCAGAAGCTGTGATACCTCAGCCTTCATCCTGTCATTGTTAATTCAAGAAGAGAAACTAGAGGTGGTTTTGAAGAGTGCCCCGGTTGTGGATTATTTGATTTCCTATGTAAGGAATTGAGGCATGCTAGGATTACTAGACAGAATCTAAATATGCATCCTGAAGACCCTTCTTGAGTAAGCTGTAAGAGTATATAACATGATTTGTGGCTGCTGAGCGATGATTTAGTGGTGAAATGATGGTATGGCATATGTGTGCAGATTTAGTTTGTGTTGAGGCATGACTATCCAGTTCACCTTCTTATTTCACTAGGTATTGACAACTAGATTTCGCCTCCTAGTACTAGCTCACCTGCTGGCAGGGCTACCTTAAAAGAGGGTATAAGGATTAGTTTGGGTTTTGTTCCCTCCCTAGATACAGTTCACTTGGGGGATGTCACTCGGCACCACTGAGTTTCTGTAATGGCGGAAAAAAGTGCGGTTCTATTGCAAATTTGGCACACCCTGCCTGGGTACTAATTTGACAAAATAAAAGACCATTTTCGACGTGAAAAACTGTAAACAATATGAAAAACCTACTTTGCCTTCCAAAGCATTCCATTCTCAAGGGCTCATACATATTCCAAAAGAAAAAGTAAAAGTATTCTCTTACCACAACATTCTTCAAAGCCACTATCAAAGCACCACCATCTCAAGTCTCAATCCACAGACCTTTGAAATGACCAAAAGTTGAAGGTATACATCAGCACGATTCATGCAATTCCCTCTTTTCTGTGTGTTCTACCAATTTTTCCTTTTATAGAAAGGCCTAGAGTCTAGGCAAAGCACTGAACCACTATAAAAAATTAGAAATGGAAAAAGCCTACAGAGAGAGAACTCTCCTTATTGCTATGGTAATCAAAATCTTTAACAAATATGTTATAATTTTGCTTGTTCATTGTCAATGCCATCAGCTCCGTTATCTTTACCATAAATACCATGTTAATCTAATCCGCCACCACCATAGCCATCCAGCCACTACAAATAGACACTAGCTTTAGCCTGCCTGCCACAAAAACATCAGCACACCCACACTGGGCACATATAATCCATAACACATCCTTTGCCAAACATCAAAATAATTAACGGGAAAAAGATAAGAAAAATAGCTAATTGGTATTCATTTGATGCAGTTGCAAGGCCACAACTTTCTCACTATTATCAACACATTTATAATGATTGTAGAAATTGATAGTATGGGTTTCTAGATCCATTGATTTTTGCTGGTTTGATGGTGACCATAGGAGCCCCATAAGAAAGTCACTTTCTTTCTTGGAACTCGTGATTTTGTTGTGATATAGAAAGAAAGTACATTCCTTGGGCCTCGATGAGATTATTCTTTGAACCTAGAATTGAGGAGAAACAGTTCTATGTGAGTTGAAGATCTGTGACTTGTTTGGTTTCTCATCCTTTGTAATTTGTTTACCTGGTGATAGTATATAGAGGCTTGGTAACAGGAGGAGAGAAGGGTCAGGCACAAGGAAGAATGGGGAAGAAAAATTGAAGGGCCTCTTCAGTGATCATACTTCATCCGTTGAGTATAAGAGATCAAATGAGACTTTTTTAAATGTCATCAAAAAAGTATTGTCTATCTTGTTACCTCTTCTCATGTTTAAAATAGTCTTTTGCCTGGCAGAATAGGAGTAGGGCAGGTGTGCTCTTGTTGTGCCACAGTAGGGGATTATTTGCACCATTCAAGACCTCAGCGAGGCATTCTCGCTGTGGGTATGAACTATGAAGCCGCAGTCTATAGTTCCTACCCTTTATGGGTTGGTCTTGGTCTGTCGTGGATTTTGGCATGATTTTATCGGTGAGGTGGTCTCTTACTAGGGCTATAATTTTAGAGGAACACCGTGCAAGTGGGCATAGTAAAATGGAAAGGAGATTTCTCTAGATCCCTCAAAACAAGTTGCTTTTCTTTCTGTGCTCAAACTTTATGGGCTTGACTTGTTTGCATATTATCTTGCAGGGTGGGGACTTGAGATACTGCCAAAAGTGTTCCCACTACAAGCCGCCCCGTGCCCATCACTGCCGTGTATGTAGAAGATGTGTTTTGAGAATGGTATGCCTGCTTTATGTTATTGTTCATGCCTCGTCTCTCAGGTGTTGTTGGTAATATGTTAAGCTGCTGGCTCTTGAATTGAAGGACCACCATTGCATTTGGATGAATAATTGTGTGGGTCATGCAAACTATAAGGTCTTCTTCGTGTTTGTTGTGTATGCTGTCATTGCATGCATATACTCCCTGGTACGTTTAAATCCCTTTTGGCTATCTTCTAGATATTCAATTGTTTGCTTTACATATCGTGTTTATATGTATTTGCCCTGGTAAATTCAATTATCTGTCCAACAGCCGACAATGCTCAAGAGATCTATTCTGAATTTTGTTTGTTCCTACTTATTGGAGAGTTCATGGGGTTGAGCTTGCTCAGCAATGAATTCCCCTGCCTTAACTCTCAAGCCCTCGCTCTTGACATCTCCTTGCTATATCTGTTTTTCAATTTTCAGGTTTTGATGGTGGGAAGTTTGACCGTTGATTCTCAAGAGGACGAGGACCAAAGTGACAGCTCTTTCAGAACTATATACGTATAATTTCATTGAACTTTCTATCTGGTTTCTTTGAGAATCTATTTTGGCAGTTGGTTTACTTACCTTTATTCATCTTCAGGTCATTTCAGGGCTGTTGCTGGTCCCGTTAAGTATAGCATTGAGCGTTCTTTTGGGTTGGCATATTTACCTTGTTTTGCAAAACAAGACCACAATTGAGGTTCATGAATCATGGATTGGCAGCATTATAATTTTACTTTTTTGCTTGCCTGCTGGCTAATAAATTGTCAGTCATCGAAAGTGACTTCTTGATACTTCATCTGATAGTATTACGAAGGAGTGAGAGCTATGTGGCTTGCAGAAAAAAGAGGGGATGTCTATTCAAATCCTTACGATCTTGGTGCCTATGAAAATTTGATAGCTGTGAGATACTTTTCTTTCCTTTTTATATCCCTCCTTCCTGTTTGTTCCCTATTACTCTGTATTTTTTTTATTTTTTTTTGTGGCTGGGATATATGTCGAGTTGGATCCCAGGGGAGCCTGAATGTTGGGTAACTATCCAGCTCCCTTGGTTGAGCCGTGCAGATATAGTTAGTGCTCAATTAGATGGCTTAACCTTTCTTCGTACCGGATTCTTGAATACTGCTTTTTCTTGGAATTCGTTGCTTGTATTGATTTACTGGATTGTCGCAGGTGCTGGGTCCAAATGTACTCTACTGGATATGCCCCACATCAAGCCATCTTGGTTCTGGTCTTCGCTTCCGCACAGCATATGATAGAACAGCTAGCATTCCCACATCGAAGTGAGAAAGTGTTGGTCGAATGTGGTAGTTCATCAGCTTGAATAGGATACCAGCTCTTTAGCTGTGAAGTTCGGCTGTCCATGCTTTGGGTAGATTTGGGATAAGGCGGCTCGTGCTTATCACTCCTCGATGATTGCTAAGAAGTGGAGAAGCTCTTTTGGCTTTCTATGCCAGTTAAGTGGTTCAATGGAGGGATTCTATTCATTCGGACATTTGCTGTCAATTCACGCAGAAGCCAAATCTGATTTTTTTGGAGTTCTAGGATTGTGTAGAGATTCCAACACTGAGCTTGCTGTTACTTTGTGTACAAATAGAGTTCACGGTCCCAGCTAACCAATCACCAGCCTCAAGTAGAAAAAATAGCCGAAATGTGCTGACTTAGCTACTTTCACTTGTACGACTCATCAAATGTGTGATCTAGGAACTTGCAAAAGCAGAACATATATGGAGCTTATTGTTTCCTCCCTCATTCTTCTGCAGTTGGTTTACATCTGAATCAGATTCTTGTTTTATTACCAAACATAGCATGTCAAGATTCATCCTCGTTCGATCTCAAGTTAGATGTCACGTCATTATAGTCAAGACCACCGCTAAAAACTTATTAATTTGGCATTTCTTTCTTTTGGATTGGGATAACTTTCTCTAACCATCTATCCAGTTCGGGGAGAGAAATAACACTCAATCGCCAATCGTGGTTACTGGTTAGGGTTGGATACAATTTCTCACTGGTGCCACTGGTTAGGGTTGGATACAATTTCTCACTGGTGCTTCCTTAGAGATAGAGAGACGAGAATACTCAGCTTTAGTGACAATATGTTATCACTGAAAATATTATTATTATTATTATAATTGACGAATATATAATTAAAAAAAATAGGATTGATCTAAGGAGGAGGGGATCCCTTCTATATAGGGGTGAGCACGATTTGGTTTGTTTTGGAAGTTAAATTACAAACAAAACTGTCAAACTCTCGGTTTGAAAATCTTGAACCGAATCGAATCAAAGACCATTGGCTTGGACTGTTCGGTTTTGTCGGTTTAGATTGGCTTGTGCCCACTTAGGAAGGTTTTCCCTCTGCAATCTTGCTATTGAATCTAAATATTATACAAAATGCATATAACCTCATTACATTTAATATCTAATTGATCATATAAACATATAATTTAAGTATTGTTCAAAGCATATGTTGCAATAAAAGCTCAGTTATGCATTTATCATTGATATTCAAGAAAGAATGAATAAATATATAAGACATGTCGGTAACTAAACTTTCAAGGTTTTGTTTATTCTCTCTCCTAACTTTCAAGGTTTTGTTTATTTAGATTTGTTTAATTTATATGAAAATTATTAATGAATGTCACTAAAAATAAATTAGTATATCATAGGTCAGTTCTGTTTGTAATCAGCTTTAAAAAAGTGAACTGTGAATCGAACCGAACGGGAGTCAATTTAAAAAATATAAAATTGAACCGTTAAGATCTTTAAACATTTTAACTTGAATTCGTTTAAATTTATCGATTTTAGCGTTTCGGCTCGATTTCGGCGATTCGGTGCACATCCCTATTACTACTACGTTGGACGTTAATGCGGAGGCCATTAGACATTGGACCACGAAGGAGTGGGGCCTATGGGCCACGTAACTCGTGCCAACCGGCACTGTGCGCACGTGGACTGCGAATGGTACTGTCCTAGTGAACACCTAAACAATATTAACCTCATGCAGACGCGCCCAGCCGGAAAGTGAGGACAAACACAAATTTGTAATACTTGCTAGCTTTTTTCTATCTTTTATTCACGAACTTTAAAAACTAAAAATTAAACTCCCTTCACTCACATGAGAAGTTTCGACTACCAGAAATTGAAAGGGCATCATCAAAGTGTTGGACACTTGGACTCCTTAATGTGAAGTACTAATAAAATCTGGTTATACTCTCTTCATTACATTGTATTTTTTTTCCTTAAATTTCTTTGTAAAACTAAGGGATAGATTTCGATAAATTTAAACACTGAATTGACACTCGGATAATAATCGTAGACTTAATGAGCATCCTTTAACGATGCAAATTAGGTACAAGCAATCAACAGGGTCAACAATATATTTTAATGTGGGATGGCTCCTTCATCGTAATCGATCTAGTGCCGTCACGGCCATGTGTACTGTTCAATATGCATTTTCTTAAAGAAATCAAAGTCGTTGTGCCACATAAACCAATATACTGTTGGTATGATGAAATTCAATCAGCACAAAAATGGTGGAGCAATGAAATTTTTATTACGAGTTGTACTTATTGAATATAATCGTAGATAGTTAGTTTGATCTAGACTTCTATAAAGTTGCAGAGATCTTATCTTTCCATATTCTCTGTTGCTTGAAATAAATGAGGCTGATACAAGAAAAAAAGATATAAGTAGGGATATTTGGTAAAAGTCAAAAGGTGAATTTTATGCACTATTTTTTTTCTTCATAAAGTGAATTTGACACATTGTCTGCGTGTGTAACGCCCCCGAAAATCCGGAGTTCTGTCACCCCGAACTCTAGGGTCGTTAACTTACCGGATCACATCAAACATGTCAAATCTGTTCACTAACACGTACTTCAAAATATTTAATCCGATACCATATCAAAATTCTTCAAATACAAGCTTACAAAGCTGCTTAAACTTAAACTATTAAAACCTACATTCTTTACAACTCGAGTCCGTATAGAACGAGTTGACAATATTGACTCACGCAGGGGTCTCACTACACAGTAGTGGTAGGCTCACCGGAATCTCACACAAACTCTATCTCATTTCCGAACATGCTACAACTGATCATCACCTGCAGAAGAGAATTAAACGAAGGGTAAGCTTTTGAGAGTACAAAGAATTACTTGACTATTCCAACGAATCCAACCAACGAAAATTTCCAGAATGCTTCAAATGGTCAAAAAAACTCAATGATTTCCAAAAGGATCAAAACTCATTAGAAATATGTACCAAAATAAACAAGAACAAACACGACGGATTCCAAATCAATCAATAACATATCCTTTCCAGAAAACAATGAAGATTTTTCAAAGGATTTCAACAGAAGTACAAATCATTTTAGATAATACTTTCCAAACATTTTCGTAACAATCACGGCAGTATACAGAGCAGATAAAATAAAAAATCAACGTTGATCCTGGGCGGTCGCGATACCATTCTGGTAAAGTACAGAAGTGTACACATGCATGATGTACCAGAATAATTACTAGTCCATTTAGGTATTAGCCTGCTTTCTATGCAGGATTCATACCAGCCTTATAACGCCCGCCTCAGAACAGACAGATTCCCAGGTCAACACAGAAAAATTAACAATATTAATGAACTTTAACATAAGCTCAACCAAAATCAGATCGTATTTCAATAACTAAAATATACCGAAATAAGTCATCATTCAGAATTAGATAAGAAAATCACAAACAAACAGCAAAACGATTGCAAATAGTTTTTCGAGTTTAGGCACAACAATTCAAAAAAATGGATATAAACAATTATCAAATTGCTCAGCATGCAATAAAAAGCGAGCATTGCAAGATTTTTAAATAATCGACTCAGGTTCAATATTAGGATTTTCTGGGCAATAACATATTGATATCAGTACACAATTCAGAGTTCGACATTAGCCATAAGTAGATCAAATGAGTACTTGCGAGTATAAGTTATCAAAATAAAGGTTCGGACGAAAGTCCTTAACGAGGGTTCAGATAGAATCTCCTACCTGGATCCGTAGCTAGCTTATCCTAACCGGAAGTCTTTAGTTTTATCATAAACAGAATAATCGAATCATCAGAACATAGTTTACATCACAATATTATAACTTATTATGGACTCACACATGCTCCCAAAATGAACCTCCCTTACCGCGTATGTAAAATTACCAAAACGCCCTTGAGGTGTAAAATTACCAAAAAGCGCCTTTTGGACTTAAATCACCCAAACGACATTCTCGTAAGTAGAATCACTAAAATAAACTTTTCATATGTGAATTTATGCAAAAATACCTTTCTTAGGTCAAATTACCAAAATATCTCCTTCGGATGATAAATTATCAAAATACATCATGTTACACTTAAATCATCAAAATGATCTTTCTGTAAGCCAAATCACTAAAATATTCTTATCGTATGTAACCTTACTCAAAAATACCATTTATGGGTAAAATTACCAAAATGCCCCTGGGAGTTTCCGGCACAGAAAAAATTTAAAAAAAAATCTTAAAAAATGTCATTTTAAGCATCTTGATATCATTTTTGGCCTCAAATGTATTTTAAATAATTTTCATCGAAAAATTCAGAACCGGTGTCAGGATCGAGCGCTAACAGGTCAGTTTCGAAAAAGATATCTATCGGCCTCAGAATTGGCACAAAATTCTAGAGGAAAAATTTTGGCTGCCACCCCGGTTGAAGGTGTTCCTCCTACCCCCTATATAGCGACAATCAATTGTCTCAAAATATTTATAGTGACTTTTATTTAGTGACGTTAAAAAAGTGTTGTTAAGAGTTGTCGTTGAAAGTGTTAGAAGAAAAATCACTAGAAATATTTAGCGATTATTAATTGTCACTATACACGGGATTGAAGAAAGATTTCTACAACCTGGGTAGGAGACAAAGTTTATTCAATTTTAGACAATGAATCATACCAGTGAAATAGGATTCCATAAAATTTTCAGATTAAAATAACTTGGTTTACTATGCTAAATAATTCGATAAATGTCTTTAATCGATACCCCAATTTAGCTCCCTTTGCGGACCCCAATAATTTTAAAAAAAATTTCAGAGCGTAGGTCTCGTAAAAATATTTGAGGTTATAGTTTTGCACTTTGTCTAATTTTGGCTCTAACTATTTATAAAAATTTGTGAAAAAAAACTGTCTAAATTAATTTTCATCTTTAGCGACAATAGCGGTTACTATTTAGATTTTGGCACACACTGCACCTTAAGAACACACAGTGTTTTCTTCCTTCAGCCGTGATGTTCATCCCACAGCTTCACAACCACCAACTAATTCACCTCCAATCCATTCCAAGTTATTATGAATGCATTATACCACCTTAATTACACTTTAACACACCCTTAAATACACATTTTAACACTTAATTCACACACAAATTTCACCCGTAGCTCACAAACTCAAGAACACACACACTACCACACTCGGATACACCAAAATACTCATAAATTCTCATCCCAATTCACTCTATACGTAGTTCCACCCATCACAATACACATGAACAACCACCCGATTCCATGAACACACACATAAGAACACACGCAAAACACACACAGACCCATCTGCTGCACCACCATAATCCTTCTTCTTTATCTCTTTTAATTCTGAAACCAATTAAACCTTAATATATCTTCCAAAATCACACTAAATCGTGAACAAAATCATCACCCATGAGTCTAAAAATCCCAGAAATTACCCCTTCTCCACATGGCCTCACAATCATGTTCATGACTAAATTATACACTCCACAGTGACAAAAAAAAATACCCAAAATTAACACATAGCTGAGTCACAGAAGCTAGGTGAAGATTCACCTTGAAAGAACTCTGCCCGAGCTTCCCCCTCTGTTCTGTTGCCTTCTTCTTCTTCTTTTTTTCCCTATGTTATGTTGCCTTCTTCCTTCTCTATGTTACTCTCTTTTATTTAAGTGTCCCTCTGTTTTGGTTTTTCTTTTCTTTTATTTCACCCGAGGCTTCTTTATCTACGTCAATCCATTATTAAATTATTTAACATAGCTTAGTCACTAAGCTAGTAGGAGGTAGCAAGCTAAAAAATAGCTTCTAAATTATTATTTTTTTAAAATTGCACACATGACCCCAAACTTCTCATATTTGCGAAATAGCCCCTCAAGTTTTTAAAATTACAAAAAAAGCCCCCCAAAATTTTTTAAAATACATTTTTGCCCCCAAATTATTTTAAACTTCCATTCTCCACTAGTATCCGAGCATTACTCAAATTTAATACCTATTTATTTTTCTGAACCCAAATGGTTATTCTAACCGACTCCCGAAGTTCGGATATTACAGCGTGATTAAGGTGAAAAATGCAACTTTCATAATTAACTTTCAATTGATAAAAGTGCATCATTAAGTTCATTATCACAAATCATGAACATATTATTTTTTCTTTTAGTTTATCCATGAGTGAAGAATAAGATCCTTAAAGTTTTGAATATCAGGTGTTAAAGGTTTAACCGGAAAGTAAGAGAAAGATTGGGCGACCGAGTAAAGGACATGAAATGATAAACAGAGTGAAAGACATTTGAGCATAACAAAGAACGCACAATTTTGACCCAACTTTTCGGTATGCGTACAAGTTAATTGCCATTTTGTTTTTTTTTTTTGGTTGGTCAAGATGGAGTATAATGTGGGTCTGCTGGCGTGTTAGACACGCTCTTCACATGCGCGTGGCTTACGTCTTCCGATGAGGAAGGAAACCATTAAGAAATGGAAAGTTTTCTCGGATAAAGTCGGCAGCGTCACTCGGGCGCTTGACCTTGCGCTCTCCATCTATGAAATCACAGTTTTTGAGTGAGAGAAGAACAGTTACGGACTATATCTTCAATTTGGAGCTCACTTTAGATTTGTTTATCTGATCATGTGATGGCAAAGATGGAGGTACAAATGATCAAGCCACCCGAAATTAACGGGTTTGCATCTTTGGATTTTCTTTAATTTTACTATCATCGCCTTGTTTAGTTCAGGTTTCAGCCTCAATTCTAATTCGGCCTTTTACTCCGATATTACTGTGTTCAAGTATGTTAATCTTGGTGGGTACTAACTGGAGTTAGCGTCTTGTTTGAGAACTTTCTTGATCTAATCTAATAGTGGGTAATTATTGATGATACTCTGTGTCTGTCGGATCTTTTATATGCTCTTATTCTATTTCTATTTTTGGTGGGTGAAGGTGTCTTGTTGGGTTGAGTCTTTAGGGCGTCTCTGAACATTTAGGAAGATCCGAATTGTGTTGCGTTATGGATCAATAAGTAAATGATGGTGTTGCCGTGTGTTTAGTTCATTACCAGTGTGGGGAATGCTATGGATGTCAGAAGCAATGTGGTAATGGTAATTTTGAAATATCAGTGGTGTGGTGGTAACGGTGGGTGTTCTGTTGTTAAGATAACTCGAATAAGCGTGCCGTACCTTTAGTATATAAATTGGGAGGAGTTTGTTCCACACTCTTTTTTGGTATTTCTTAATTTACTTTTGGTAAAGGGTTAATGTTTGTGGCTAATACACCTTCAGTGACAGATGAGGTATGGAGCTAGCAAGGAATTGTTGGTTTGGAGAATCGCGGCTGAGTTTTAATCAGTTTTTTGTGAAGCTTTTGGTTTGTTATACTTTTAATCTTGGGTTCATTTGAGGCACTCCCCTTTTCTTACAAGTTACACCCTTCCTTCGTGGATATATCGGTGAAAATCTATCAAGTCTCTTGCTGCAATGCAAGTAGACATTACCAGCTGAACTATGCCTATAACCTATATTCAAGTGGGTATCAAAGGCTTTTTTACGTTTTAATACACCTTGTGTACAGCTGATAAAGAAAGCAAGGAATGCTTGGGGCTGCAAACGAGCCGAGATCTTGGCTCGTGTTCGGGCTTGTTTAAGTTTAAGGCTTAGCGGCTCGCGTCATGATCGTGATGAGCTTGGAAATCAATCTCAAGCTCATGTTCAATCAGAAGCCCACACGTCTCAGCTGGGCTAATAAACCAGTCGACCTGAACCTCGAGTTTGAGGTTGAAACATTTTGATCCAACTCTTTAGTTTCTCCTGTAGTCTTGGCCAGCAAGCGTCACAAGTTTTGAGCATCAATTTTCTAGTTTAATGCTTCTTGCTTAACCTAGAATGCCGCAAGTTGTAGCTTTTCTCATTTCTTCTACTTTTCATTAGCAGTATTGATCTTCGTGCCCAAGCTCATGAAGAAAGGCTAGGTATTGTTATCAACCAAGTATTGCATACCAGTGTTGTTTACATGAACAAGAAAAGAAAGTTCCAAACGGAGCAATCTCTCTTGCCAATGCCAAAGCATAAGTGCTTTGGTGGAGGCTTTAACTCAGATCGTGACTCCCCATCTAACAGAAACCTAGAAGCAGAGAAATTCTGTTCGTATGGTGGGGTGAGGGATGACGAATCAGAACCGGAGTCAGCAGGAGATAGCAACAGCATTGCTGAAGATCCTGATTCTGTAATGTCTGTATCTGGTGAAGCTAAAACCAACTTAAAGGATGTACAGACATGTCCATATGATTGGCCTTCCACTTCATCTGTTAATTGGGGTGGAAACTCTTTCAAGAGTTCTCTTTATTCTCTGGACAGCAGATCATTGACAAAATCCAGTTCTCATACCGAGAAGCTGCCATATATTGACGGGGCTCAAAGTTCTCACGACCAGGATTTTGACTTTCACACTTCTCTAAATTATGAGGACCACCTCCTTGAATTTGAAAATGAAAGCTTTGAACAAGGTACAGATAAGGGACTTGAAGATATTATCTACTCCAACGGTGTGATACCAAATAATTTTGTTCTTTCATCTGGAAGATGGAACGCTCATGAAGGTATTTTGGTTATAATGGCAAATGCTGGACCATATTGCTCTAACCAATTATATTTCCCAATCATATTATTACTAATATGAAGAAATCCACTTTTAATCTGGAATGCAGAGACTCAACAGGGCACCAAGAAATTGACCATTGATAAAGAGTTCGAGCAGTACTTTTCCACGCTTATGCTTTAGTAATTTACCCCTAAAATGTAAGTGTTACAAGAGATTACCGCTTTATTCTTGTCTTATCAGAACTTAGGGTTGTTTACAGTGAACTGTTAAATGCCTTTAACTAAATTTTGGTGTTTCTTGATCCTTGCTCACCCCATCTTTTGGTTGTGTATATAAATGTGCCCTATGATTTTATCCATTTGCTTTTTACATCGTATTCATGTCCCCTTTGGTTCAAGTGTTCAACTAATTCGTCTTGTAGGTTGTAGGATGATATTGACATGGGTGTGTATATCGCTGCTCAAAATATGCCAAGCATAGGTACTACCAAAATCTCAAGGGAGACCCATTTGAGTTATTGGAGAAGCCTTGTTCAGTTCTTTTAAAGAGGGTTGTTCTAGTACTTTGGGCATTACACTTCCTTTATATCACGATTTTAGCTTTCAAGTTCAACATCTTTGCCGATTAGTCTTTTTACCATGCTTTGAGGGAAATTATTCAGCTCTTCCACTAGATGTAACTGTTTGGCTATTTGGCTTCTTACTAGTCAAAAGTGAATCAGATTCGTTGAGAAAGCAGGAACTAACCTTATAACCCCCATCTCGCTCATTTTAACTGGTGTCATAAACAGTTAGAATATTGGTACTGCTTCATTGTAAATTACGTGATGACAAGCAGGTAATATATTTTGGTCGAGTCAAGCCTATGCAAAGTAAAATTCTTGATGAATCGCAACTTAACGCACTTATTGCTTATTGTTGAGCTGTTACACCATTCTCTCTTTCAGCCCACCAAACGTATTCACGTAATACTGCAGTACATCATACTTTCTTAATTTAAACACAACAAAAGAATATTATAACTTAATATTCAGGAAAAATATCAAGACAAGAGCACTCAAAAATTTGGGAATCCTCTCCGGACCATGATCAAAGGATCAACATTGTGGAAGATCAGACGGTGGTGGGGGTAGTTTTTGATTTGGTTGTGATCCATCCAATACTATCCAAGCCATCCTTAAACCCCAACTTGTGTGCACATCAAAGTGGCAATGCATAAACCATACCCCTGTTGATAAATCAAACATAATGAGCACCAGTTCTGGTAAAATTATGGCAATGCATAAAATGTACTAGCACTTGCTTAAATATATTATGTTTTGTAGTTAATTCGCAGGATAGTTCATTTGATGCGATAGTAACACTTTTTAATTTTAAAAACGTACTGTTTACATCTTTAAGTCAATTAATTTGTATAGCATTAAGGGATTAGCATGTATAACCACCTGGGTTGTCTGCTAGGAAGCGAAGGGCGAGCCAACCGCCAGATGGAACACCAGCTGTATTCCTTTCAACAGGATCCACAAGATTGAAGTTGGCAGGGTCATTTGTGGAATCATAGTTTCCAAAACCCTGACCAACAATGAAGAAATTGTAACCGTGGAGGTGAAGTGGGTGGCTCTCAGCTCCAAGAATGCTTGTACCCTGTAACACCAGCTCCACGCTAGCATTAAAGGGTAACATGACTGCACGTGTTCCGTTGCTCACCATCGTATTATTTGGTGGAGTTCCGGTATAGTTGAATGGATTCAGTGGGTTTGTCGGAAAATCAGTTGTGTAAACACCACTAGCTTTTCCAAAGAAGTAGGATTGTAAAAGAGCTGTTGTTGGAAGAGCAAAAGAGATATTATTTACCGCAGCTGAAAATTTTGAACCATTGGGCCCCTGGCAAGTCGTGTTATTAGGGCACGGGTTTGACCCTAATCCAACGGTGAATAGAAATCGTTTGTCCACCTTTTGTGGTACCTTAGCTGGGAATTTAGCATTTCCCAAACTGCGGAACTTTTTAGTGAAGTTAGCCACAAACGCGGTGGCATTGACCGGGGGAAGGGTTGGTTTGAAGAGCTTTTTCTTGGTATTGGAATATTGATTTGGTGGGTGCTCATATTTTAGGATTCCGGCGACTGTTGAATTGTCAAAGGTGCCAAGGCCAGTGAAGTAAGGCCTGGCAGTCATTAGGAAGTATGCATTGGGGTAGTACGGTTTTGTTTGGAGAAGGACATTTGTGGTTTGGCCTGGGGTGATAAGAACAACATCGGTTTTGAACGGCTTGATGTAAACAGCGTCGGCCTCGACGATGGTGAGTGTGTGGTTGGCAATGCTGAAAAATAGTTCGTCGTTCATTGCAGCATTGATCAAACGGAGCATGTATGTCTTCCCTGGCTTCACATTCAACTTGAACGTATCTGCAAAGAAATTCAGTCAGTAGACAGATTATGTTTTACTACTTACTATCTATGACGTGTAAAATTGCGTGGGGAATTAGTTGCCTACCCTCTCATAAGTCATAAGAGAATTAATTAAAACCAACATGAAGTTACCGTCTATGTTGAAACGGGAAAATGATTTGCTAACCAAATGTTTTTAGATACAACAATCAATCATAGTGATGTGGCAGGTTTTAGTACGAATTAAAACTCGAAACTACACTGTTATATCGACTCTTGAATTTCCTTTTTGCCGAACGGGAATGTAAGAAATTTCATAGGTATTTTGATTGGTCTCCATATCTTTAGCAACAAGCCGAGTAGGAGGCATGCAGATTTAATTCACATAAAGCAATTGTCGATTTTTCTTATAAGATGTATAGCACCATCACTTTTTTATTTTTGAGATCTCTGCAATTCTCATTTGGAAAAGATAATAATAATGGCTGCCTAGCTAAGTGGATCCAATTTACTGAGATAATCAGCTTAGCAGTATGATAGATTCTGATAAAGTGCCTATGGTATTCTTTATTGGATTCTGTACTAATAATGCAGTTCAAGGATCATGCGGCCCAGGGGTATGAACTCAATTATAAACTGATAATAAAAGCTACATATGGTGCAGTTCTTTTTCTTTGGATTCGCTAGTAACCATGTGCGCTAGCGTGGTTCCCCTTATAATTCAGTGACATTATAACCATTGATGATACCTTTGGAAGAACAGTTATACAAGGGACCCGGGAGTCCATTGATGGTATATGCATCTGAAACATTTGGACCAGCTCCTGTCTGAAGAGCCTGGGCAATTACGGCCTCTGGATCTGCATTCCACCACTCTCCTGTAAATTAGTAATGCCATGGTCAGTTACGCTTTTCAAATTTAGTAATTCGTACTAGCATTTTAAAAGTACTTTCTGCAGTGAGTGAAGTATGACAATATGGGAACTCCGACGCTATTTTTGGTTTCATATACACCCTGAATGTTGCATACCGAAGAGAATGGGAACTTCTTTGTAGGGTTTCTTGAACGGATAAGATTCGTTGCGCTTTGGGAGGATGATTAGCGGTCCATAAAGGGTTGCCCTCAGCCAGGAGATGTGAGCATGCCATAACAGGGTGCCTCTCTGCCCGGTGATTGTGAAGTTGTACGTGTACGTTTGGCCGGTCTGTATCGGACATTGGGTTATGTAAGCCGGTCCATCAAACCATCCGCTTCTGAGCTGCCGAACACCATGCCTGCATTACCAACGAACAAAAATAAATTAGCATGTTTCTGTCTGTGGTGAACCGACGAAACTCGTTAACTCTGCTTGCATACCAATGGAAGCTGACATTGTTGGCGACATGGTTAACCACCTTAACGACGACTCGATCACCCTCCCTTGCTATTAACCGAGGCCCCGGAAAACGTCCGTTCACGCTTATAATGCTCTTTGTGTGGCACAGTCTGGTCACATTGAGCGACACAATCTAGCACAGCAATTGAAAACAAAGAGTTCAGCAAAAAAAAAATGGCGGGAAACCTTTCAAGAACTACAAGCAACATATCTTAGCTCTTTCACCAACGTACATTAAATTTGTAATGCCTTGTCATGCAAAACGCAAAGTTAGGCAGCAGTGACAAAGCACAGAAAAGAAAGAGGAATGCTGCTGCTGCTGCCACTGGAGAACCCATACTTCTTTCTCTTTGAACTGATGATGGAGTAAGTTTTCCAATGTGCATACATATATATATATATATATATATATATATATATATATATATATATATATATATATATATATATGTTGTGATTAGGTGACGGAACTGTAATCATGAAGAAACGGAAGGAAATGAATGTGATGGGTTTTACTTCTTCCTAGCAGTTGAGGTGGTCACCTTGTTTGCTCCGCTTTCCTCTTGGTTAGGTTGACTTTTAGAGTATTGATTAAGTAAGATAATTCTCTCTTTTTCCACCCTAATCCTGATTACCTAGAGGATCTTGATATTTCTATATAAAACAAGACAAAAAGCTAACTAATTAAGGGGATTTTTGCAATTATATAACGTGTGTTGTATGCCCAAAAGGCAAAAAATAAACAAAACATCAAAGTGCTAGGAAGCAAGGGACCCTGCCAAAGTACTGATGCTCTTCAAAAAGGTCACTTGACCTGGAGTTTTAAGGTGATTGATTGGTCTTTGGTCCTTGGTTCGTGTTAATCCGTCGATGTTTACTGCTCTTCTCAGTATTTAAGTTCAACAAAATCTCTGCAAAACACGTACGAGAAGTTAAAACTATTTTAGTAATGGCTAACACCCTCTACAAGAAGATGTAACAAACCGGTCAAACTCGCAATGCCACACTCTATCTAGAGTGACACGAAGAACCAGCGTTCAACGGTTTTCTAAGAGACCAACCACATCCCATGGCAAGGTGGTGCACACCTAATGTAGAGCTTAAACCGATAGGTCTTGGATTGTTATATGCAGTATTAATCTGTCAAAGCTCAATAACTTGTTGCAGATGCTACCTTGAAAGGCAACTCTAAAATTATGGCGACTGAAAATATGCAATGAAGTTTTGTGCCAAAATTTGTTTCATGGCATTAAATGACATCCTTTAAGGTTATTGTTGTCTCAAAATATACACTAGAACCTTCCTTCCGAAAAACTCAATAGGTGAAGGATGACATTAGGTTGGTTTTAAGGGAAAAAAATTCAAATGTAACCGTAACAGTGACGACGTGGTGTCAATGCTTAAAATTAAAAAAAAAATGATAAAACAGTGACTCCCTATTATTCGCAACTTTCTCCATCTCGTTAAATTTAACACGTCTGTTAAATTACTTCATACTTATAACCAAATGGAGGTCTTTTTTTTTTTTTTTTTTCGATTTTCAAGGGTGCCCTAGACATGATCCCCCTTTCCATGTTGGCCGAGGCAAGGCTCCTATGTGTCCTAAAGATAGTAGGTGAAAATGGGAGACCCTGACAAAATATCACTGTCCTATGGAAGAGGTTCGGTAAAAGAAACAGGATCAAACAGACTGTTTCTTGGTAGAGGAGCTGGAGTTGTTGCATGGATGAAACTTTTCACCATGTTTGTTTGTGGAGCCAACTTCGCTTCATCTCTTACTTTTCGGGCTCAATGGGGCTCAGCTGGGCCACGTCTCGGCTGTGATTACTTTTCAATTAAGAAAGTGATTAGATCTGTTGCACGCAAAAGTACTGAGGGACTCACGTAAAATTACGATCTTCCGTACGCAAGACAGTATTCATTAATGACTAACAGTGATGACTGCATAGACTATTCTTAACGAGCTAGGGTTGATCATAACAAATTTGGGTTCAGGGCAATATGACGCCTTCTCACCAACCAGTAGGAATGAGAAAATTCATGAATAAGATGGGCAAGATATAAGCTAACGGCTAAAAATTCTTGAACTCAAGGAGGGCAAAGCAATGCTTTTCTTGAGAAAAAAAAATGGAACTCTAATGCTTGTCGAAAAA
This sequence comes from Escallonia herrerae, assembly GCA_033070095.1. NCBI lineage: Eukaryota > Viridiplantae > Streptophyta > Magnoliopsida > Escalloniales > Escalloniaceae > Escallonia > Escallonia herrerae. Next base: position 217,288 of record JAVXUP010001070.1, on the reverse strand, counting down.
TACTTCAAACACAAGGTTGGCAAGTGCCCGTCATATAATAGATGTGGCTTCAGAGGCGGAGTCAATAAATCGTTCTTAAGGTGAGCATCAAATACAAAATGAACAAATTATTAAAAAAATTGTGTAAATTACATACAACATCCCTGAAGTTTGCCCTAAACTACACACAAATCCCCTATCTTTTTTTAATTATACTAAACTACACTTTTTATTTTTCCGTTCCAAGAATTAACAGAAATAAGAAAATAACGGCAATACCCCTCATAAGAATGTAAATTTACCCAACCACCATGCTCAGTATCTGACGAATTATCTACTACCCACCATTGACACTGTCCTATGTCTAGCTCCACCACTGTCTGACTTTACCCTCTCAGGCGAAAACCTGAAGTACTTGAGGTACAGCCTTTGCACGACGTCGTAGCTTGGAGAAAAGAGTTCACCGGTAAGTGTTGATCTAGACATCAACGTCGGTGGTGGTTATGGGTCACTGCCGGCAATGGATGGTGCTTGGTTTTGAGGTAGACTGCCAGGGGTACTCACTGCCGACGATGGATGGTGCTTGGCTTTGAGGTAGACTGTCGGGGGTACGTGTAGATCTGGACATCGACGGTGGTGGTGGTTTTAGGTGGACGATCGACGGTGGTGATTGTGGTGATTTGGTGGTGAAGTTAGTGTAACGATGGCGACAGGGACGCTGGGCGAAATATGATGAGACCAGCACCGGCGACTGATGGTGGGTGGTTGATCTGGACGCTGCGACGGCTATGCCGAAGTGGCTGTGTAACTCGCCATCTAGATCTAGATTTGACTCCCAATCGGGTTCTATGCATCCAATTCCAATCGGAGTGGGTACACTGAGGGGGTTTAGGGTTGTAGGTGGCAGGAGCAACGGGGATAGCAGCCCCAGCAAGCGGCGATGGGTGATGAAGGACGGTGGTGGATGTTGTAGACCGTGTGTGGGTTGGTTTCGGTGGGTGAGACACATTGGGAGGGTGTGTGTGTTGTGTAAAAGGCATGTAACAGTGGTGGTGGGGTGTCAGCGGTGGCCGGGCGACAGCGGCCATTAAGCATTGGCTTCGGTAAGGAAAAGAAGAAGATCTAAGGGTAATTTGGGAATACCAAAACTTCTAAAATGTTTAAAAAGATAGGGAGAGTCCGTGTGTAGTTTAAGACAAATTTCAGGAGTGCCATATGTAATTTATCCAAAAATTTAAAAAAAAAATCGAAACCAGCTATTGGAGGAGGGAAAGGAGCAAACAAATAAACACTTTGTTGAATGTTGACCTTAATTATTTGGAGTTTGAATCCTTTTTTTTTTTTTAAAGGACATTTCTTTTAACCATTTATAGAGTATTTAAGTAGACATTTTCTTCAAACCTTTTCAAAATTTTTAAGTACACACTTTATCCGTATGAGCTATGTATACGATATAAATGGGAAAAATGTTGGGACAGTAAGTGAACACGGGCCTACCGATGCCACCCACCAGCTACACCATTAAGTACTAGGCTAACGCCATGGACTTTGATGAATGTGGTTTCCGAAGCTTACCAAGAGTTTTGTTCGTTGAACCAAACCCCCATTTGCTGAAAATTACTTCAAAGTAAAATCATCGGTCAAGTAGTTTGATTAGTGCTGTTTTTTGCTCCACACTCCTTGGGTGAAAGGGATGGATATCCAATCACCAAAGGGAAACCTGGGACTATGGATGGCATTGAAAGTGACTCATGTCTACACTGGGAGGTGTACATTTCACATGGGAACTGTATTGACTACACTTGTGAACCTTTATATATATATATATATATATATATATATATATATATAGCTGATCCATTGATAGCGCTAGCAAAATAGGACATCTTGCTAGCGCGATCTGGCCGTCCATCCCGAAAGATGGACGGCCCAGATCTTTTTTTTGCGTTTTTTTTAAGTCCGTCCGCTACATTATGTAGCGGATAATTTTTTGCATTTTTTTGACAATAATACCCTCCGGGTCCGTCCGCTACATAATGTAGCGGACAAGTTTTCAGACTTTTCTTCTCTTTCTTTCATTAATGTTCTGACTTTTTTTTCTTTCTCTCTCTCTCCTTTCTCTCATCCGCTACATAATGTAGCGGACTAATTTTCTCATGTCTTTTCTCTCTCTCTCTCTCCCTTCATTAATGCTCTGATTCTTCTCTTTCTCTCTCTCTCTCTCTTTCTCTCTCCAGCGAGTCTGAATCAAATGGGTAGGTGTATTCGCCGACCTCGTCTGAATTTTCTTTCAAAAATTCTAGCAGTCAAGTAAGGGACAGAAGGCTTTTGAGTAGCGGCAGAGGATGTCGACGACCTTGCACCCGCCAAAGCAAACTTTGACCCAATATCCGTGGTCCATTTTCGACCATCAGTATCGGTAGAATCCCCAGAACCCCCACAGTCCAAGAAAATCTTATCCGTGGCAACAAAGTCAGCAGCCGAACTTAACCCAATCACAAAAGCCAACAACAAAAACGACGACGACGCCAAACTTAACCCCTTCACAGCAGTCCGATATGTTCACCGGCAGCGACGACGCCGTCCCCCCGACCACCGCCTCAGCCCTCTTCGCCGCCGCCAGCGGCTTCTTCCTAGAACTCACCACCGGTTTCCTTAGTCCGGCGAGACGAAGCCGCCGCCGACCGAGCTCCACACGTCTGATTCGTCGAGCTCGAAGCCCAAGTGGAGTGGGGACAGCAAGAGAGGACTCACCCAGTCCGGTATGTTCACCAGCAGCGACGACACCGTCCCCCCGACCACCGCCTCAGCCCTCTTCGCCGCCGCCAGCGGCTTCTTCCTCGAACTCACCACCGGTTTCCTGTAGTCCGGCGAGACGACGCCGCCGCCGACCGAGCTCCACACGTCTGATTCGTCGAGCTCGAAGCCCGAGTGGAGTGGGGACAGCAAGAGAGAGAGAAAGGGAGCAGGTGAATTTATTCGCTTGAAGAAGCAGGTGAATTTATTTGATTGAAGAAGAAGCAAAGGAGGAATGGGGGAGTGGAGTGGGGACATCAAGAGAGAGAGAAAGAGAGATAGTCTGAAAATTGATGGGAGAGGGAGAGAGTGTGTCAGAACAGAAAAAGTCAGAAAAAAATGTCTTGTCTCGTAAGTCCGCTGCATTATTTCGCGGATGGGCACATAGAAAAAAATGTACTGTCTACTTGTCCGCTACATTATGTAGCGAACGTAACTGACTTGGTCATTCTCAGAACATTAATGACTGAAATATTAATGAAAGAAAGAGAAGAAAAGTCTGAAAACTTGTCCTCTACATTATGTAGCGGACAGACCCGGAGGGTATTATTGTCAAAAAAATGCAAAAAATTGTCCGCTATATAATGTAGCGGACGGACTTAAAAAAAACGCAAAAAAAAGATCTGAGCCGTCCATCTTTCGGGATGGACGGCCAGATCGCGCTAGCAAGATGTCCTATTTTGCTAGCGCTATAAATGGATCAGCTCCCATATATATATATATATATATATATATATATATATATATATATATTCCATAATTTTTCGTCACAGTAATAGAGATTTTCTCAACATAACTTCACTTGACACAACATAAGTTTAAGGAATAAAGTAGCCTTTGATGAACTGACCTAAATCTAATCAGACAACAATTTTGGTTGCAACTTGTAACATGGGTCATAAGAATAGGCTATAACTCTCGCTCTCTCTTATTGCGATAATTAATTATTATTAAATATAGTTAATAATACTTTTACACATACCTTCACTCACAAATCTTTATGCATTTATTAATAAATTTCACTATTCAACATGAATTGCAGCTAAATCTAATCCGAAAACAACTTTAGTTGCAATTCGAGTTATAAGAAGATATTACAACTCTAATTGTCTCTTACGACAAGTAATTGTTGCTACAAATACCTTCCGTGTCAGTTCTTTGTAGCATTTTTCTATATTTTTTGATATACAACATGAATTGCAGCTAAAAAAAAATTCAGTCAACCCAAATCAGTATCAAGAAGAAGAAGAAAAGAAGAAGAAGCAATTTTCTTGATTATTTGGCAAAAGTGTTTGAACTTTGGACTATGTCTTTGCTGCATGGTTACCAAAGTTTCTTCATAATCTGCAACGTCTAAATAACCAAAGCACAGTTATCTCTGATAACAAAAGCTCAAGAAACCCACATCTGAGAACACAAGAGATCTCCATATTCATGAAACTTGAAAACTAGACAAACAGATGTATGATTACACAGTTCCCTTGATCTAAAAGAATAGAATTCCCCCCACTCCCAATACAAAATCTAGAACAACAAATCAAAAGTAATCCAAATTGGGTTTCACTTTCACACTAAGAGTATCTACGACAATCTACCCTTTTCCCTATAACAAGACTGAAACAGAGGGAAGCTCGAGGCAGAGCCAACTACGCGTACGCAGCTCCTCGCCTCGGCTCCATTGCGAAGAACATGTCGAGATCGGGCGGGTGAAAGTACCCGCTCTTCAGCGGCTTCTTCTTCGCCCGCTCTTGTACTTTCTTCCTCGGAGCGGGCGGGCACACCGCCGCCGCGGGGATTCTGCACTTGGGAGTCGTGCACTCATCAGAGTCGCCCATCGCGTGTGTCCCGATTACTCGTATTAATAGAAGTTCCAAAACTGGCAAGTGCTGAAAAGGGGTAGACAGGTGAGAGGGAAATTTATATGGATTTAAAAATGATTTGAATTTGGGTTGAAAATGTTTTTGGTGAGTGGGAAAGTGGGGGGAAGAATGTGGGGGTGTGTGGTGATAGTGGAACAGGGGGCGTTACCAGAACATGGTAACGACAGATTTATGAGTATGGAGTTGTCACCGACATGTCTCTCTAGCGAATCTGGAATCGAATCGAGTCTTACGTGGGCCTTCCTCGGCCGCGTCTTTTGGTCGGTTTTCAAATAAGGCGGCGCGTGTCTTTGTCGGCGTTGCGCGGGAAAAGAATTTTTGAGGTGGGGTGGGGTTTTAAGTTTTAACGTCCGCACTCATTTATTTGCAATTTGGAACAAACAGCGACCAATGACTCAAGTTCAAGGGTAGTTCTTGGAAGCTTGCGTGTAACGGTGGTAGTATGATGTGATGTAACTGACGGGTGAAACTAACGAGATGTGAGAATTAGCTGGTCATGAATCGAGTTGTTTGTAATTTGCTTGTGCCATGAAGTTGGATTATGATCATTTACCGTAACAAATAACCGTCGTTAAACACAAACAAAATATTATCACTATAAATTTTATCAATAACAACTAAATATTACTAGCCGTAATTTTTTTAGTTAATATTGTTACAACACATAATTCTGATCCCATTAATTATACTATTTTCTCTTGAGTACCGTTATTGTTTCAAAAAATTTGTCTCAAGACTCTCGAATGAGATTGCAAATTATGTTTCATGCATCTTAAACGAACGGGAGGTGTTTTCAATAATTTTCCTACGATCTGTTGCATAATTGGAACGTCAAACTTTGGAAAGGGTGTAGCATTATTCTTTCCATCATATTTTCCTTTTTTCTTTTTTCCCCATCGTTCCCTACATGTCAAATATCGTGCAAGATTTCATAGTTTGCTATTGAACTTGGAATGAACCAACAGACTACGACGACTATGTCGTACATAGACCGCAAAACATGTATAATATAGACACGTTTTAATGTCAAAACACGTACAACTTCTGTCAAAATAAAATAGGGTTATAACATCTAAAGATACAACTGCCGCAAGGTAAGAATTGATTTAGCATGAGTCTTAATCCTGCTGGCTCTGCAGAGTTTTAGCTTTGAGTCTGGTTTGTACTCCCCCCCTACTGATCCAAACTTTGCCGTTCACTGTTCTCCAATTTTTGGAACAATTTATTCATGCAGTAATTTTGGAAATATCGCCTCTTATCTATTTTCTTGACTTTGTATTTAATTAGTACATTGGTCCAGGCACAATGTTGTAAACACTACCGTAGCATATTCAGTTTATAGAGAAAAGTGAATATGTTGTACATTATAAGGAAAAACAAAATGTACAACCTAACTCAAATTAAATCATTAATGATATTTTTATTATTTCACTAACTAATCGATTGGTCTTTTGTCATTTGACAAACAAAATTCATCCAAAATACGTTCTTTTCTATATATCACAACAAAGTATGCAGATGCTATTATCAAACTTCTATAATTGCCCTTTTGCACAAGATGTGTGGAGAATGATATTTGAAAAACTGAAGGTAAGGCTACCTATGCAATCCTAGTCACAGATGTTACATTATGCTTCACAGCACTTCGGGAGGAAAAGCTCCAGAGCAAGGCTGTGTAAGCTGGCTATTGGAGCCACTGTCTATGGCATTTGGATTAGGGATGGCAATGGGGCGGGTCAGATGCGGATCTTGTTAAATCCGAACCCGCCCCGCTAGTTCAGAAATCCCACTCCGCCCTGCCCCGCCTCGGTGCAGGTTCAAAAGCATGGAATACCATTCCCGATCCTAAGGTAATTTAGGAAACCCGACGCTGCCCCGATCCGCCCGCTCTTTCCTTACTCACAGCCACAACCAGTTTGAGCAACCCCTACCCATGGCACAGCCGACACACACTCACCATTATCACCCATCACCTTGATGCCCATCTCTCTCGCTTATAGGTTTTGGATGCATGGTAATCATTGGAGGACTTCTTTCTGATGGAAGACCTTACACTTCCCGACTTTACTCTGGTCCGCGAACTTTCACTTCCTCTTGTCGCTTTTCAGTTCTCTTCGTTTCTGTTTCCCAAGCCCCAAAAGCAACATTCTTTGACAAGTTGAAGTAGAAATCGGAGATATCAACCTTTTTTGTAACCTTTTCACACAGTAAAAGTGAAGTAAATCAGATCAATAAGAGGAGAACACATGCAAACTCGACCGCCATCGGTCTGCTTTGCACCATCTAAGGCGCAAAATCTCTAATCTAATTCTTGAGATAGTGGTGACAGTGGACGAAAGACCGGTGGACGTGGTTTGTGGCCTTGGAGGCTGTGACGGTGAGAACGATGTTCGGTGGGGAGGCTGTTTGTGACCGTGGGGGGGCGATGGTGAGGACGATATTTGGTGGTGAGGAGGAGGTGACGGTGTGGGGAGAGAAGAGGGACGACGGCTGAAGAGAGTCTGAGATAAGAAGAGAGAAAATGAAGGTAAGGTAGGGTTTTTGATTTGGGAGCATAGTTGTGATTGCACATAATTTAGGATTAGTATTTTATTAAACCAGGGCGGGTACGGGTCGGATACTAGGGCGGATCAGAGAGAATACCAAACCCGCCCTTACCCGCTGCGGGTTATTAATATAAATACCATACCTGCCCCATAACCAGGTCAAAGTAAAAAAAAAAAACCCCCGCCTCTTACGGGGCAGGGCGGAGCGGATATCCGCTGGATCGGATTTAAATTGCTATCCCTAATTTGGATTGAAAGGAATATGAAAATATTTGAGCAAGGACAAGCAAAGAGTGAAGATTGTTGTTCAGTCATCGAGCAATGGATGAAATTTCGTGTAAGCAGCTGACAACAAGCAAAGTCTACAGAGATCAACAGGAACTGTGTGAAAGATTGGGAGTAGGCATGTTTGTACTAAGACATTAGAACAGAAAGGAGGGAAGGAAAACAGGATGGGGATTTAGCTGCCAAGAGTTTGTTAGTGTATACTAGAGTTGGTGGAAGTATTTTAAATCTCAATGTCTAAATTGTATTGATTGAAATGAATGGAATATATGGACTTTACCAATAATAATAATAATAATAATCCCAGGATAGATCTAGGATTTATCTGTAAGTCGCTCAACTTATAGTGGTCAGTATTTGTCTTCTCGTGTTGTATAATTAACTATAATTTTTTTATGCTTGCTCACGTCTTGTTTGTCACTAAAATAATTCAGTTTTGTCATTAATATACATTTAAGCAGCAAAGTAGGTTCTTTTATCGTGAACACAAAAAAAAAATGTTATACAGTAAGAGGGTGTTCAAGATTGATTTTGGAGTAGTCAAACATATTTTCAATAGTTTAAAACCACCTTGTCGCGTGCTTGGGAAAAACAAGAACGCCTTTAAAATATCCCTTCAAAAAGAGAAAAGGTGTTTAAAACAAGTTTGATGAAATCGTATTATATTACCCTTATATAATTTATAATGCGACATTGAATGCTCTTTTAAAATCATTCATTGTAGGACTCTCTAATCACTATGGCATGCATTCCGAAAGAAGTAACGAGAAGAGAGAGCTATTCATAATTATTTTTAATGTGACTCTTTGCACTTATTTCAAACTTAATTATTGTTAAGTTCAATTATTCTTTCACTGAGCATTGGCATAAATATTTACAGGAAGTAATGATACAAAAGGGTAAGAAAATCAACCACGATATAGTTTGAGAATGAAAAATAGAGAATTTAGAAATTGACTTTTACAATTAATTTCAAATGGGCTCCAAATCATTTATGCTTTGTTTGGATAGTCTAAACCACAAGGGAAAATAAGCCCAGCCCATGTATTCCACATCATTATGGTCTGGGTTCGAGCTTCATTTATTTAGAAAATACAGCTTCAGTTCAGGCTACTTGATGGACAATCGGGCTTTGGGCTTTACCCAATCCAGTTGATAGTCAAAAGCTATACAAAAAAGTGCAGTAATTAAAATAAAAGTTTATTACTCTTTGCTTTTATTTTCCTTTGCCTTGTAAATTTCTAGATAAAAGTAGCGCAACTGTTTTCAAATTTTGATTCCAATTTTTTTTTTTTGCAGATTTTATTTCCTCGCAATTTAACAAGAACATGAATTATACTACTATTTACTTTCATTTGTTGATATTAAAGATCTAAAGATGCCAAGGTTAAATTCGTGTTTTTTTCTTTTTGTCTGTGAAAGGGGGAGTATGAATACGTAATTTGCAGTATATAAGGTGTTCAATTATCTTGAAGTCAAAAAAGTCAAATATATACTCCTAAATAGTTTCTTTTTTTTTTCTTTTCAAAATATCAATAAGGTCAATTGACTGCCTTCGATCGTCCCTGAATCTAACTCTGGATAGTTCCATCCCAAAAATGAACCCACTATTAAATCGGTTTAGCAGTTAGCGCTTAAACAGGAAAATCTGCACTCCAAGATGCAAGCACCAACAAGAAATGAGCCATTTCAACAAGTGGTTAGCAATATCTAATGTTTCCAAAGTTTGGATAAAAGTAACAAAGTTAATGAAGCAAACTCACGTTGCTTATTGGAGGAAAAGCAAGCCATTGTTTATATGTCCATGAGATAGGTTCCATTGTTCTCGTAACACAAAGCGGCTATGGAAATGATATCGCATGTGCACTGCACCGTGCGGGCCTCCAATAAGCAATTTGAAAGTCTTCACGAAAATAACTTTATATATAGAACTTATTCATTAAACGAGTCGATTATGAACATTTGAAAGTCTTCACGAAAGTATTCGTGAACGACTCCTCTAAATTTTAATTAGAGGATGAAGATTTAAAAAACATGCTTATAAATATGTTTAAAGCCTTATGACCCTAAACTCAATTAGTTAAAACTCAAGCCCAATATTAAGCCTAAACATTCCTACATGCAGCCCAAGCCCTAAGCTTTATGTGCAACCAGATAGGACAATACTATGAAGCCCAACATCTCACGTGTCAATTTGAACCCTTATTATATAACCTAAAAAACCTAAACCTAAACACTCATAATAGTTGTGCTTTGTGTCCCCTCCCCCTCCCTCGTCGCTCTCACATGCACACACACTCAAACGCCTCCATAGATTGCACATACGCCTCTCCCCCACCCCCTCTCTCTCTCTCTCTCTCGCCCTCGATCATCTCCCCGTCTGCATCGATCACCCTATTGTCGATGACTTCATCCTTTATTGATCTCTTGTTCCATGTTAATTCTGCATTCGATTCTTCCTTTTATGTTCTATATATCATTTTTTATTCATCAAAGTCTATAGCTTGATTGCTTAAATGATTGAGGAAATTGAACAACTTTAAGGATCTGGTTGGAATTTGAACATGAATATGAGCCGAGTTTTTGAACTCGAGTTTGGCTCGTATAGTTAAACGAGTCGAATAAGTCGAGCCCAAGTTTCACAGTCACGAACTTGAGCCGAGCTTAAACACTGATGTTTTGGCTCTTAACAGACTCGAGTCAAGTTCGAACATGCCAAAACTTAGATGAACCGAGTTTGAACACACTCATGTTAGGCTCAAATTCGGTTTTAGGCTCAAACTCAGTTCGTATACAATCCTACAGGTAGGGGTTGGCATGAACGTGCATTGCCGCACTTTGCACGTGCTTATCAATAGCAGCACTAGGCTCGATAGAGATGTCAAAAGGGCCGGGTGGCCCGCGGGCTGGCCCGGCCCGGCCCGTTTTTGGCCCGGGCTGGCCCTAACCCTTAGGGCTTGGGCCAGGGCCAGGCCGAATTCTTTGAGAAACGGGCCCGGGCCCGACCCGGCCCTAAAACGGCCCTTTTTTGGCCCTGCCCTAAAATGGCCCGGGTTTGGCCCGGCCCTGCCCCGTTAGCCCCCCCCCCCCCCCCTAATTTTTTTTCTTTTCTATTTTTTTAAGTCTATTTTATTACATTATTATTTTTTTGATATTTTGAATCTTTTTAGTTAAATTAATAGTTTTTGAGGTGTTATTGAATTCATATGATCAGTATTTTCTTTAACATACGCAGAGAAGTATGGGTGTGTGGTGACTGTGACGTGTTTTTGATGATTTCTGAGTGGGCTTTCATTTAATGTATTTTATAGAATTTGCTTTGTGTTCTACATCACAAGCTAAGGGAATAATTATAAAAACAATTATCATGTATTCTAAATATAAATAAAAATTATGTATTCTTTTTGTTTCAAACCAAAAGAGGTGAATTGAATTCTAAATTTAATTTCATGAAGTGGGTGACGTGTTAAAGAGCCTTGAAGAATAATCTCATGTTTCTTTAAATGACCAAAGAATTTGAATGTAACAAGAAAAGATGTTATTTTATCGTCATCGATCTCGTTATTGTTTTTGTTTGATCTACTATATTTTTCTTTAACATTTACAGGTTTTACACCATATTACGAAAGAGATTGAATTTTGCACTTAAAATCAGTATGTGTGGGCTAGAACAATTAGTTTTTTTACTTAATCCGTGGTTAATGGTCAATCAACATCAATTTGCCTTTTCGAAAGGGGGTTAATTCGTGAAAAAGTGATTGTATACTCAGTGGTCCGTTTACAAAAACTTTGCCCTTTGTTGAAGAAGAAGTCTTTATAATAAAAAGTGAGAAGAAAGGAAAAAAAAATTTTAGATTGGGCCCGGGCCCGGCCCTAAATATTGGGCCTAGGGCCTGGGCTTGGACTGGGCCCATAAATCCCAAGTTTTAGGCCCGGCCCATTTTTCATTTGTGAGGCCCGGCCCCTGCCCGATTTCATTGGAGGCCCGCTGGACCTGGGCCGGGCCGGCCCAAGCCCGGCCCATTGACAACTCTACGGCTCGAGTCCAACTTATCTTTTTGGAAGCGAGCCAGACTTTAATCCATTTTAAAGGGTTGTGATTGTTCTTTCTTTTTCCACTTAATCTCTTAAAAAAGATTTAAGTTATTCTAGAAACACCTGTTAAATTGTGACCGTTGTCTTTAAGTGACTGTTAAGTGTCGAATGTTGGATCTTTAACCATTACTTTTTGCACCAAATAAGAAGCACCCTTTGATGCTTTTAAATAATCTGTCAAGTTTCCCGCAAAAATCATGAAAGTTCTCTCGATGGCTCTCAATTACATAAAATCTAATGGTTTAGTAGTAAGTGGCTGCTTGTTTTATTTTAAGAAGCAAATGTCTTGTAAACTGTTGCAGCAGTATTAGGGGATAAATACTGTCTTAACGATCGTGTGCAACATTCGACTTACACGTTCTCCATTCATTCTGCAATTATTTCCCAGCACTCACCAATCCAAAACTAACACTACTTTTGTGAAATATTATGAGCTGCATTAGCTAAGTAACTGCATTACTGTTTTGTTGTTTCCTTTTGACTTTCTTAAACCCAAAATTCTTAAGAATTAGTCGGTCTAATTTTGTTGTTTCCTCTTAACACTCACACTTTTTAACGTTTGCTTATGAAAACTTAGTCAGCTTAATACTGCAATTTGCTTAACTTGATTCGCTGGATCAAGATTCTATGCTGTAATCTAGAGGTTTTGTAATTAAAAAACCTCATTAATATGTTAAACATCAACAATAATTGTCGCTAAAAAGTATACTAACAATACAGATATTTTCTTCCATCGGAAAAAAAATAACTTTAACAGCACCTCTCCCGTTGTTGTAGTTGCTGTAAATTTCTCACCATGTCAGGCTTGAGCCACCCACCTCCCCCGTGTAATGCCTCACCCACAGCAAAACTGGCTTGGCGACGTAGAAACATCCGCGCTAGTTGACAACATGTGCAGTTAAACCTAAGCCCACTCTCCGAGTCAACCCCTTTGTCCCTTACTTGGGGGTGGGCCCTCAAGTGCCCTATCTTGGAGGAATCATCAAAGTCAACCCTACACAGGGACAAACCTTTCCCCCTGTCATTTAGTTAACGACTCAGAGACCATCTTGTGGATCGGGGACTCTGCCCTTTGCCGTATGTGCTAACACTGGAAAACACAATTGGACATGGTGGTTGTACCATATATGTCAAGGGCAGATAGCACCAATTTTGGACCATTTCTGGGTTTGGAAGTTTGCCACGAGTTTCACAAAGAGTAGAACTCTTTTTTGTCTTGAGAAAGTGATTTTATAATTTATTTGTTCTTGAGAAAGTGATTTTTTTCTTGCCAAAAAGGTTTTGCGACTAACACAAACTTATTGATATGTAAATCATCATCGCTGGATTTGGCTACTGATTTTCTGTAAGACGTACTTGCAATCTCATTTCTTCATGTACGTGACAGATAATGAACGTCTAGTGCTAATACCAGAATGCACAGTCTGAAATGTACTGTCTATCTTACCAGATGGATTCAAACTATCAAAATATTTTGTCCATCTCTTTGCATTAATTTGTGTAATTGTCAACTTCTTACTTGTCTTGCATTATTTAGCTCAGAACGTGCATGTATAGTGAATAAATTGAACTTCTAACATGATAATTATAGAGTGTAAGGTCATGGCCTACTCATAAAGTTTTCTCTTTTATTTGCAAGGTTGTAAATTCAAGTCCTAGTGACTAGTGAGTATACAATATTTTGGGTAAGGGATCTTTATCGCTGAAGACGATGACATCAGTTCTCTACAACAATTTAGTCTCTAAAGAGTGAACCTTTACATCTTTTGTTTTACTTTTTCATACTTAATTTTTCGGTGACAAGTCCAGGTCTTAAAATGACAATTAAGGTGTGATGCCAGGGAAAGTGGGTTCGCAGTCGACGTGGAGGTGCCACAAGGAATGCAGTCCGACTCGGATGCCAAGTGTGATGATGTGAGACACAGCAAGGGCGGAGTAAGGACAGAGACCAAGGGCTTCCCAGACAGAGCTTGAGGGTGGCAGTGCTACGAGGGCGATGGCGCAGAGTGAATACACGACGACAGTCACAGTCTGATGCTTATGTCCGAAGTCAGGGTCCTGTATGTTTCTCTCTAGGATTCTAGAGTGAGAAAGTGAAAGTGTTCTGAAAATGTCCACCTCCTAAATGAATTCTCAAGACCTCTATTTATAGAGGTTGAGATGATGATGATGTCATCACGCGACCCGTGGCGCTCCCCGGGAGTGACACGTCGCCGAGGGGTCCACAGCTGTCGGTGCTCCACGGACTGTCGAATTGCATATTCACCTCGCCTGCCCCGCACAGCGTCGCTCTGTCTGTCTGGAAAGACTGGCTCCCACAGCGTCGGTGTGGCCAGAGAAACCCCTTGATCTAGCCTCCAATCCAAGCCCTTGCAGAGTCCCACAGGCCTGGCAGTGGTGGGGAAGACCCGACGCCCAACTGCCAGGTAGACTAGGCGCGATGCCCTTCGAAGACCTGCTCCCGTCTCGGAGTGACCCGGGGGTCATAGTCCATAGGGGTGCCAACGCAAGCCCCCAGTGCTGGAGCACATGTCATGAGAGTGGTGCGGCGACGAATGTTGTGGAGACAGTGCACGGGCACGCGTCGGGTGTCCCGAAGATGGGATTTGAGCTGAGTGTACCTGTCATAACAAGATGATGAATGCAATATGTAGTAATGACAAAGTTGGAAATGATGGTATGCAGTTGTCGTACGACGGACGTCGCGAGGTTCATGCACAACGGATGTCGCGAGGATGGTGCGCGACGGATGTCGCGAGGTTGGTGCGCGACGGACGTCGCGAGGTTGGTGCGCGACGGACGTCGCGAGGTTGGTGCGCGACGGACGTCGCGAGGTTGGTGCGCGACGGACGTCGCGAGGTTGGTGTGCGACGGACGTCGCGAGGTTGATGGACGACGGACGTCGCGAGGTTGATGGACGACGGACGTCGCGAGGTTCATGCACGACGAACGTCGCGAGGTTCATGCACAACGGACGTCGGAGGATGGTGCGCGACGGACGTCGCGAGGTTGGTGCGCGACGGACGTCGCGAGGTTGATGGACGACGGACGTCGCGAGGTTGATGGACGATGGACGTCGTGAGGTTCATGGACGACGGACGTCGCGAGGTTCATGGACGACGGACGTCGCGAGGTTCATGGACGACGGACGTCGCGAGGTTGATGGACGACGAACGTCGCGAGGTTGATGCGCGACGATGCGCGACGGACATCGCGAGGTTGATGGCCGACGGACGCCGCGAGGTTGATGCGCGACGGACGTCGCGAGGTTGATGCGCGACGGACGTCGCGAGGTTGATGGACGAACGTCCATAAACATCGCGGAGGTGCAAAGACTTGAGAAAACAAGTGCGCGCGAGGGGGAGGTCATAGACCAAACATGGGGGAAGGCCAAGGCCACCACCCCTAGGGAGGCCGAGGCTGACCCCTTGGTGAGGCCGAGGCCGACCCTAAGGGGTGGCCAAGGCCAATGGCCAACTCCCATGAAGGGAGGCCAAGGCCACTCCCCCTTTGGGTGAACTTTGGGCGCGCCGACGGAAGGGGTTTTGATGGGCAATGACGAATCCGGAAGTTGTGTTGCGACGATTGTGTCGACGTGAATCATACCCATGTTACGAACAAGGTGCCTAAGTCACATACGAAGTGTATGAAGTGAACAAAGTGCGAAAAAGGACCTTGTGTGAAAAGTGAAGAATCGGGGGGGAAGGCCAAAGCCAACCTCCCATGGGAGGCCGAGGCCGACCCCATGGCCTTGGGTGAGGCCGAGGCCGACCCCATGGGGTTGGCCAAGGCCTTTGTCCCTTGACCCCATTGCCCCGGTTACGCCGTCGGTCGATGTTTTTGGTGAAGAAGTTCTTGGGTGGTTTTGGTGTGACGAACGTGCTACTGTGAGTGACGTTGATGTAAAATAATTGGTGACTAAGTCGAACGTGAGGCGTGTGAAGCAAAGAATGCACGTGACTTGGGCACGCGCACTTTGACCGGTTCGAAGCGTTGAATACTGTGTTTGTGCGGACGTGTCATGCACAATGGGACTCCAAGTGGACTTTTGAGTGCGACCAGAATAGGTTGGGAACAAGGTGGAAATAACATACGAGAGTGTTGATTTAAACACTCTCAAACCTTTGAGTACCATGTTTACTACGTTGTATTTTTTCACAACATGTTGAATTTTACCGTAAGTTACAATTGGATACAATTTCAACAAGAATCAGTCAACCAAACTAAATATAGTTAACATACACCACATTCCTCATGGAGACAAATTTCTAACTTTAATTATCACTAGGGTTTGAAAGCATAAACAATAATGTATACTCAACTAGCCTAGAGAATTTTCAAGACATTAAAAGAAATCCAAGAATGCTTGGCAAAGAACTAAACAAAATTGGAGGATATCTTTCAAGTCCCTCCTTTAGTGGTTGACTTTTTTATACAGAACACGGGTCATGGTTCAGGTATATTTGGTCCACCTTAACATTCATGTCTATTCCCTGAAAGCAAATGTAGTAAGACAAATACCCACAAGATAGAAAACAACAGAGAATACAACCAAGGAATGGATACTTCATAAGAAAAATGGGAAACTGTGACAGATCATCTCTACTAGGTCTCCATTATCTTGTCAAGGAGTGGGCACAACTCTCGTACCAGTGAGCTTCTTCAAGTTGAATTCAGATGAATCCATCTTACTAACAAAAGTTACCAAGTGGAATTTATGAAGTTAACACCACTTGAAAGTTCTTATTGAACACGCTATTCTTAGATGGGTGAGAATCACCCTTCAAAACAGCAGCTATGATTGATTCTTTTGGACCTGTTCGCTTCAGTGCGTAATTGGCTTTTACCGTTGCTGCGTGACGGTCTCTCTTCATTAAAAATATTATTGATCTATACATAGTGGATCGGAAGTTTTTTGCTTAATGATGTGCTATGATATTTTTAGAATTTACCAAGAATGTACGACACATGGAGGTCTCGACTCTCGAGAAGTCAAGTGCAAACAACATTTTGTGCATTGACCTTATATCTAGAGTTGCATAGGAGTACCAATTAACTAGGGATTCCTCTCCATCTGCTCCACTCTCACTCACCTTCTCTTCCTCACTTAACCACTTCAAATACCACTCTACTTAACAGCTGAAAAAGTCAGCTCCTACTACTTTATAGTTATCAAAAACCTTCTAATGGAGGAGTTGACGGGCATCACTACTAATACTTGGTCGCATGGTTATGAAGACGAGCTCGTAAAAGAGCTGCTCGACGAATCGCCGCTAGTTATTCAACCCCAAGTGATTATGGATTCAAGCCTTGGTCCCCCAAGTGAATCTCCCTTACATCAGCTCATGTCGAACTTGTACTCAGGTCCAACAATCGAAGAGATTGATGGCGCTCTACTCGTGACAAGTCATCAGAACTACTCCGGGGAACTTTCACAAGATAGCAGGTTTGTGCCCTATCTTTGGCCATCACGGGTAACTTTTCTCCCTTAACTTGGATATGAACTAGTCTACTTCTTGCAGGGTTTCAATGTTGGAAAGAGGCATTGGCAAAACCGAGCACAAGTATACACTGAGAATCAAGAGCTGTGGCAATGCCATGGCCGATGATGGTTACAAATGGAGGAAATATGGCCAAAAGTCTATCAAGAATAACACAAACCCGCGGTACGTAATTGGTTCAGTATGGTCTTCGTCACGACACTTTCTCCATGGATGCATGAAATTGCCATGGTTGTGCAAGAACTTGCAGACCATTCCTGCACAAATAGCTAGCAGCGTTTGTACAGAACTCTTTAATACACGGGAATACCAAAATTTTGCACCAACTGTTCACCAAATCGTTCAGTGCATAGCAGATTTAATTCTGTCTTTTTCTATCATACCTACTTGGTTCAAAGCTTCAATACCATTAAGCTTAAAAGATTCAAAAAAAAAAATGTTACAACATAGTTTTTTGTGATGAACATATTTACATGAGTGTATATATATAGCATTTTCATTTGTTTCTCATAATCGATTACCAGCACAATTTTGTTCTTTGCAAGTTAGTGCCATATTTTTATGGAAAAGGATTTAAAATTGGCATGACCAATTCTATATATTACATAAAAGTGCAACATCTATATGTTATAGAGCTTAAAGTACTCTGCTTTATAGTTAAGAGATTCTGCCTTTAACCACTTCATTGTCAATGCCATCCCTATCAAATGCCACACGAGTTATACAAATAGAAGCAATCGGAAGTATAATAGGAGTCAGAGACGAAAATGCTGTTAGTTAAATGTATAACTATTAGTAAGGCACAAGTTTATTTTAACTTCTTGCATCTATCATTTCTAAAAGGAAACTAGTAGCCATCCGAATCGCAGCGTCACTACTGCATGCTCTTATATGGGAGTAATTCTAATGAAAAGTTCTCAACACGTCATTTTTAACAACGATGAAAGAACATCAGACTTCTAAGTAAATTACAACTGCAATTGACTTTGATTGCAGACATTTCATGCAGTAGAGAGCATTTATGAGTTGTAACCAATGACGACATGTTGACGGTCTAAATTTTTACTCCACTACTTTCCATCATTTTCGAATATTGACCTTCTTGTGTTGTCATCGAAAACGCAGGAGCTACTACAAGTGCACGAACCCACGTTGCGGGGCAAAGAAGCAGGTCGAGCGGTCGGGCCACGACCCGGACACTCTCATCATCACCTACGAAGGGCTTCACCTCCACTACGCGTACCCGTTCTTTCTACCCGGCCAGCAGCAGCCTGTCGATCCACCTGCCAAGAAGCTCAAGAAGTCCACCTCACAGGCCCAAGCTCAAGCCCAAGAAGCCCCAGGAACACAAGAAGCAGAAGAAAGCCCAGACAATACAATTGATGGCCCACCAGCTATCACACTTTTGGGCTATGAATATGGATCACCACAAGAAATGATGGGCTCACAAGGGTTGCTTGAGGATATGGTTCCTTTGATTGTCCGGAACCCAATGATGATCCACACAGCTTCCTCATATTCCTCGTCTTGCTCTTCTCCCCCTCCTTCACCACCTTCTTTGTCTTGGTCTTCCTACTCTCCTTCTTGTTAATGTGATGATATTGGCACATAAAGATATGCAGCATGGTAGTGCATATGTGTACTAAAGTTTAGAATTCAATAAAACCCAAGTGTTTATGTTAGTGTTGGACCTTGATGTTCGATGAAGATTATTTATTTGAATTAGTGACATTTTTTCTGTGCTTCTAATATTCGGTATAGATTTTGATCGGTTTTAACCCAGAACAAGTTGAAGCACGAAGGTTTTTCTTTTTCACTTTGCTTTCTCAACTCCGGCATAGAATGATGAACAATCTCACTTTGTTGTAGCACGTAATGTTTGAAGGCGGAACTGAAGGTTCTCCTCAAACTACTTTTTCCGGTCTTTCGGGCTCAAGCGGAAAAGTTTATTTTCTAAGTATACGATATGTAGCTAAGGAAAACCTCGTGCTTAATCGTTCTGTCTAACTAGTTCTTCAAGTGCAATCCTCTTGAATGAAGCATTAAAAGATTCGAAAGTATTATCGACAACAATTTGATCCGATGCTTTGGAGGCTCAAGATCATGTCATGTTAGTCTTAGGAGTGATAATTGGCATGGATAAACCCAAAACAAATTTTTTTTTTTTTTTTGGCACTCCGAAGCCCGATTATCCAGGCCGCTAAAAAACATAATCAAGCTGGTGTGGGCTGGGACTGCTGGTTGGCAGCAACCCCGGGAAATGGCCTACAACTCACATGCAAATGACTGTTCTTTATCCTTAAAATTATTTTTAGTGACAATTCTACAGACTTTTTTAGCGACGTATTTTTAACGTAACAAAATATAAGTAGCGTATCAAATCACCATTATTTATGGCTATATCGAGTCTACATGCAGCCATCTCCAGTACCCGGTTAGTCATCTTTGCTTCTGTAGCTCGCGTTCCATACTCATGCAACGTCTCTCTCTCCCCCTCTCCCTCTCCCACACGCTGAATGTGCAAAACACACACACAAGCTTCACGCCATGGCCTCTCTATTGAACCATTTGAACCTCACTAAGTCCGATCAACGAGCCAAGCGCAACACCGTACCGTAATCACAGTCACAGTACCGTTCTAGGGTTTTCCAAGATGATACTCTCACGTGTCGCACGATCCCTTTCTCGCTGCTTTCCGTCCAGTAAAGTTCCTATTCACTATTTTTTCGCTGTAGTTTATTACCGCCTCCATTTTGTAATTTTTGTCCCCTTTGCTTCTTTGGAAATTTCTAGGATTGAGTTCGAGCATCTAAAACTTGAATTGAACTCGAAATACTCTGCCCCTTCCGTTTTATTCTTTCTTTTAGACAACTTTTGAGACTTTACTATATATTTGATAGAGGAAAACATTGACTTTGCCAGTTTTTACCTTAACTTGACATGTCAAACAATGCCTGCTTAACCTATGATTGATATTTGTATCAATCCCAATGTTTACGTGTACCAATTTCTATCTTAGGATTTTGCAAAAAGTCAAAAGTAAAAATCTAATGGCACGAGGGTGTAGTTTTCTAGATCGCATAGGTATTGTTTGGCAAGTCATACTTCGGTGATGTCAATGTTTGCCGGTTCAAATTCTGTTCTAGAAATTTGTAAAAAGTCAAAATAGGACGAATACTATGAAACGGAGGAGTATTAGAAGTTTCTTAGTTGAATTTGTGATTTTCTCTTTTTGGTTGCAGAGTGTAATTTCCTACAGTTGCGGAGTTAGGTCAGTGATTTCAAACGAATTGCTTCACTCTCTTGATAATGCATGCATTAATTGGGCATTAGGGCTATAGTGAGGGGGCACAGGACCTCGATTGGAGCTGGGAGGCAGATTGCTAGTAGTAATGTGCATTGGTTGGAACTTAGTTTAACTCGAAGGTTCTTTTTGCAGTGAAGCGCCAAAGCGAAAGAGTGAGTCAATTTTAGGGCATTTGGACTGAATTCTTTTGGTATGTATAAATTCCGGGATATTTGGTTGTGGTTCGATATTAATGTCTATTGTGTTGTTTTTAGGTTATGAACATTATTCCCTGAAGGGTAAGAAGGAAATTTCCATAGCAAACAACGATAAATCGGGCTCTAAAGGTGTGTATTGGAGCATTGAGTTGCTTAGAAATTGAAATAGATGTGAAAACTCTGCTAACTTGACGTGGTTGCTCGTAATTGGTTGAAAATTTGTTGTGCAAAACCATTATATACAAGGAGAAAGCAAGTTGATGGAGTTGAAATCAAATGATTTAGTCACTTATCAGGGACAGAGAATAGTCAGGGAAAGCCATGAGATGAACAATGTTTGCTAGTTGTTCAGAAATATGTTCAAGGTACCAATGTATAATATGAAGTCCAAGGGAGACTAAGAGGGTGGAAGGGAGCTTTCTCGTTCTAAAGCAGTTGTGCAACGAAAAGGAAAATATCGTAAGTGATGTCAACGATCTAATTAAATCAAATAAAACTGTTGGATACTCATTCGGACACCGCAACTTGTTGTTTTCTGAAGAGTCCATGTAATGTGGGTATTCACATCTCTAAGTGTGTATTTACTGACCATTGTACTTGGGAGAATCTGGAACAAACACAGTGCAGAAGCTGTGCAACTTATTGGTCATGCTATAAATGTATGTTTTGCAAATGGCTTTAGTTAGTTGTGGCTTGTTCGAGTCTTCAGGTGATAAGTAAGGTGATTATGAGAATCTGTTGAGACAAAATCTACTACTGTTTTTATGCAGGTCATAAGCAAGCTGGAAAGGCAGAATGTTGCTTACCATGAAGCAGGCCATGCTGTTGCTGGCTGGTTCTTAGAACATGCAGAACCTTTGCTTAAAGTCACAATTGTTCCTTGTGGTACTGCAGCTCTTGGATTTGCTCAGTATGTTCCCAACGAAAACCTTTTAATGACCAAAGAGCAGCTCTTTGACATGACATGCATGACACTTGGTGGTCGAGCAGTGTGAAAAATTAGTGCATCTTACCTTTGTTTTTAAGCTCTAGTTTTTATTGACAGTTATTAGTTCCTATTTTCTCTGCAATTCAGTAGTGCATAGTTCTTTGACGTAGTCAATTTGGTTAGTAGGTAGTGGAGTCTTTATAGGATAAGTTTGTTAGTGAGTTGAGAACATGTAGGGATTTTCAGTTATGTATTTTTCTATTTAAGAAGTCACTGTGTAGCTTTCCATAAAAACAGGAGAGAATACTTTTCTGAATTCATCTCTCTGCTGTGTTTTGTGCCTGATTTCCTTATTGAATTCTATGTGCCTATCCATACTCTGTTCTTTTTGAGTTGGTATCAGAGCACTAGGCTTTTGATCCTAGGGCTCTTTTGTGATAGCCTCACTGGGGCAAAATATTCTTCTTGACTATCAAGTTGTTGACTTGTTGGAGAGGATTAAGTTGCTGTGAGGAAAAACACTTTTTTTTGGTTCTCTGATATGGATTCAATTAGTGGAGGAAGTGGTTCTACCCAGTATGGTGTAGAAAAGCTTGTAGGCACAAACTACAAGTATTGGCGAATGTGCATGGAAGCCTATCTTCAGGGTCAAGATCTGTGGGATCTTGTGAGTGGTGCAGATTCGGTAGTTCCAGATGACATTCCTGAGAATGCCGAAGCACGACGAAAATGGAAGATCAAATGCGGGAAAGCTCTTTTTGCTTTGAGAACATCGATCAGTAGGGAGTATATTGATCATGTTCGTGATGTTGATTCGCCAAGAGAAGTCTGGGGAACTCTTGAGAGATTGTTCACCAAGAAGAATACAGCAAGGTTACAATTGCTTGAAAATGATCTTGCGACATTAACGCAAGGAGGTATGTCAATTTCAGAATATTTTTTAAAAGTAAAAAATATTTGTTCTGAAATTTCACAGCTAGATATGGATGAGCCGATTAGTGAAGCAAGATTACGGCGGTATCTTATTCGTGGCCTAAGGAAAGAATACATGCCTTTTGTTACTTCGGTACAAGGATGGGCTATTCAGCCATCTGTTGAAGAACTTGAGAATTTTCTTTCTAACCAAGAAGCACTTGCTAAGCAAATCTCAAGAAAATCAATTTCTGAAGCAGATGATGTTCTCTTTTCAAAGTGGAAATTGAAAGAAAAGGAGAATTCGAAAGCAGCAGTAGGTGGTGACAAGTATTCAGCAAAAAGTTCCACTTCAAATGCAGATTCTAGCACTACACCGCAGCAGAAATATTCTAGTAAGAAGTGCTATAGGTGCGGAAAAACTGGCCACATCAAGAAGTATTGTCGTGTGAAGCTTGTGAAAGCAAACACAGCTTGTGAAAATGATGACAGTGATAAACTCAAGTGGGAGCAGTGTTTTTCTATCGAGACGGCGCAAAAGCAAGGTAAAGAGCTTGGTGCTTCAGATCAAATTGAAGCATTTGTCAATTATGTGGACTACAAGAAGGAGTGGATCCTTGATTCCGGTTGCTCACATCACGTGACCGGGAATAGTGAGTTAGTCTCCAATATTCACAAGCATAATGGAGATCGGGTAATTATCACTGCAGATAATTCTATTCATCCTGTTGTGAATGAAGGTACGGCGAATATCAATGCTCATGGCTCAATGAATAGCGGTGTAGTTCTGAAGGACGTCTACCACGTACCAGGACTAAAGAAAAATCTAGTCTCAGTTTCTCAAATTACTGATTCTGGAAAATATGTGCTATTTGGTCCAAAAGATGTCATGGTTCTTGATAAGCTCAAGAACGTAGAAGCTGATATTCTTCTTGTTGGGGAGAAGAAAGAGTCGCTATTTGTCATGTCTGCTGGGGAAGCATACGTCAAGCAGACAAGTAAAAATGACAGGGCTGCAATTTGGCACGCTCGCTTGGGCCATGTAGGCTATCAAATGTTACAGCAACTATCATCTAAAAAGCTACTCGATGGTGTACCAGTCTTGAAGGATGTGCATACAAATGTGGTTTGCCAAGGCTGCCAATACGGCAAATCCCACCGTCTTCCTTTCAAGAGATCATTGAACCGCAAGAACATCATGTTTGAGTTGGTTCATTCAGATTTGATGGGTCCGACAAGAACACCAAGTTGCAGTGGTTATCACTATGTTATGGTGATAGTAGATGATTTTTCAAGATACACTTGGGTGTATTTCTTGAAAGAAAAAGGTGAAGCTATGTCCAAGTTTATTGAGTTCAAAAGTACAGTGGAGAAAGAGTTTAGCATGAAGGTGAAGTGTTTGCGTACTGACAATGGTGGTGAATACATGTCGAATGACTTTCTCAAGTATTGTGATGATAACAACATTACTCGACAAATGACATGTCCATATACCCCACAACAAAATGGGGTTGCAGAGCGAAAGTTGGGCCATCTTGCTGCAATGAGCTTGTCATGGCTACATGATAAGAATCTTCCTAGAGAACTCTGGGCAGAAGCTGTCCGTTGTGCATGCCATGTGATTAATCGATTACCTCCGTGGCCAGGTAACGATCATACACCTTTTGAAGCTTTATATAAATCAAAGCCAAATGTGAATTACTTTAGGGTGTTTGGTTCTATCTGTTATGTTCACATTCCAAAATCTAATAGAACCAAGTTAGACCCAAAAGCAAAGAAATGCATATTTGTTGGCTATGATTCACGTAGGAAAGGTTGGAGATGCATGGATCCAGAAACCAAGAAGTTTCTCACTTCTAGAGATGTGGTATTTGATGAGGTGTCATCATTTCCCAAAGGTGTAGAAAGTGCTCAGTTTCTTCCTGAAACTAGTACTCCTTCCTCACCTATAAGGCAGATTGAAGACACTCCAGATAATGTTTCGGTGTCTTCAAACTTTGATAATGATGGACATACTATGTCCACCTTGAGAAGGTCAACAAGGGAAAGAAGGCAACCTGATTACTTCAAAGATTATGAAGTTGGCTTAAATCAGTGTAGTGTGACTTCTTGTTTCCTTGTTGGAGCAATAAATGGCAGTGAACCTTGTTGCTACGATGAAGCCAGAGGTATCTCAAAATGGGAAGTAGCTATGCAAGAAGAAATTACTGCATTAATGAAGAACGAGACGTGGGAGCTTGTGCCAAAATCTAAAGACTGTGAACCCGTAACCTGCAAATGGGTTTACAAATTGAAAAAGACAGCAGATGGAACGGTTGATAGGTGCAAAGCTCGACTCGTTGCTCGCGGATTTTCACAAAGTTATGGGTTAGATTACGAGGAGACTTTCAGCCCAGTAGCCAAGATGGTCACAGTAAGAGCAATTATCTCTTTAGCAGCTTGCAAAGGTTGGAAGTTATGGCAACTTGATGTAAAGAACGCATTTCTTTATGGCGAGTTAGATCGTGAAGTTTTTATGGAGCAACCCCAAGGTTTCATCTCTAAGCAGTTTCCCCATCATGTTTATCGGTTGAAGAAGGCTTTGTACGGTCTAAAGCAAGCTCCGCGTGCATGGTATGGTAAGATTGCTCAATATCTTACTTTCTGTGGTTTTAAGATTTCAGATTCCGAATCTAGTATGTTTGTAAAGATGGAATATGGTAAGCGTGTGGTGGTTCTCTTGTATGTGGATGACATGATCATCACAGGAAACAATGAGGATGAAATTTCGCGTTTAAAGAATGACTTGTCCATTCGTTTTGAAATGAAGAATTTGGGCGAAGTTGGATGTTTCCTGGGCTTAGAAGTTGAAAGGTCGGAAGATGGGTTTTTCGTATCTCAGAAGGGATATGCTAAAAGTTTGCTGGAGCGTTTTAGCATGGGGGAGGCGAAAGAAATGGCTACTCCTATGGAGCCTTATCTCAAGTTAAAGAAAGGTGAAGGACAGCTACTGAAGGACGCAAGGAAGTTTCGACAACTTGTTGGTAGTTTGATTTATTTAACTATCACAAGGCCGGATATTGCTTACCCTGTTAGGGTGATCTCCCAATTCATGCAGACTCCAAGGACTCCTCACCTGGATGCTGCAAAGAGGATAATGCGTTATGTAAAAGGATCTCTTGGATATGGTCTAATGTACAAAAAGGGTGGAAATTTTCTGCTCAGTGGCTTTAGTGACACCGATTGGGCAGGCGATGAAAATGATCGGCATTCTACTACAGGCTATTGTTTTAGTATGGGATCAGCAGCTATTTCCTGGTGTAGTAAGAAGCAACCTAGTGTTGCTCTTTCCAGCACTGAAGCAGAATACATCGCCGCAACTATGGCCACGCAAGAATGCATTTGGTTGAAACGGTTGATCAGTGATATTTACAAGAAAGTGGATTATGCAGTACCAATTCACTGTGACAATGAAAGTGCTATTAAACTTGCTTCAAATCCTGTATTTCATGGTCGGACAAAGCACATTGAAGTTCGTCATCATTTTGTGCGAGAGAAGGTGCTAAGTTAGGATATCAAGTTGGATAGTGTTCGTACAAGTAATCAAGTCGCAGATCTCTTTACGAAGGCATTGGCAGAATCCAAGTTTGAAAGGTTTAGAGCTGCACTTGGTATGCTTGACCGTAAGCATGCACTAAGGGGGAGTGTGAAAAATTAGTGCATCTTACCTTTGTTTTTAAGCTCTAGTTTTTATTGACAGTTATTAGTTCCTATTTTCTCTGCAATTCAGTAGTGCATAGTTCTTTGACGTAGTCAATTTGGTTAGTAGGTAGTGGAGTCTTTATAGGATAAGTTTGTTAGTGAGTTGAGAACATGTAGGGATTCAGTTATGTATTTTTCTATTTAAGAAGTCACTGTGTAGCTTTCCATAAAAACAGGAGAGAATACTTTTCTGAATTCATCTCTCTGCTGTGTTTTGTGCCTGATTTCCTTATTGAATTCTATGTGCCTATCCATACTCTGTTCTTTTTGAGACAGCCGAGCAGGTGAACTTGTTGAAACTGTCTTTTGCTCTTTATATTGACCAAGAATGTTAAGTGTCTATAGAGCGTTTAATCCGGTGGGTAGTGTTTATCTACTTTAAGGGTCTCATTGTTGGTGTTTTTGGCCCTTCCATTATGCAGTCAAAGATTTATATATTTATGTAACATAGCCTCTCTTTATGTCAATTTTTCTCTTATATGTACGGAATACACAATCGAGGATTAATAGAAACTCAAAGATGCTTGGCATTTAAGTCGTCTTATATTTCATAGTTTTTAAGCTTCCTATTATTCTTCAGTGGCCTCTCAGAAATTAAAAGGAGACCTATAAGAAAGACCATGCCGCATACTCCCATTGTGCAATTATGTAGAATCAGAAGAATATGAGTATTTATTTACTGCTGATTTAAGACTTGCACTGAGTACCAAATATAATCAAGGTTGTTCTGAAAAAATTGATTTACTCCCAAGAATTTGATATTGAGCAGAGACATATTAGTTCTCACTCGAGAGGCATTAGTTACTAAAGCTCACCGGTGAATATAATTCATGTTCGTCAAAAAGATTCTGTTACTTGCCATTTGTATGTCAATTAGCAACTTTAAAGTGGTAAATGTAGCTAAGAGATGACTATTCAAGTCATTTAATTCTGGTGAGTTACATTTTTGTTTGGATCAGGTTTTGCTTGGGAAGATCTCTACTGGTGCCCAAAATGACTTGGAGAAAGTGACGAAGATGACGTATGCCCAAGTAGCAGTCTATGGTTTCAGTGACAAGGTAGGCCTCCTTTCTTTTCCTCAAAGGGAGGAGGCGTTGGAGATGACCAAGCCCTACAGCAGCAAAACTGCTGCAATTATTGACAATGAAGTGCGAGAATGGGTCGGCAAAGCATATGACCGCACGGTACAGCTGATAGAGGAGCACAAAGAGCATATAGCTAAAATGGCCGAGCAGTTACTTGAAAAGGAGGTCCTACATCGAGAGGATCTGGTTACATTACTGGGTGAACGGCCGTTTAAGAGTAGTGAGCCAACAAACTATGATAGGTTCAAGCAAGGGTTTCAAGCAGAAGATGGAGAAACTAAAAAGACCCCTGAAGGTAAGATCAGCACAGTGACTCGAGATGCCACATAAGACGGTTTGTAGATTGTACATATGACCGCTTTTGAACATTTGCAACGCACAAAACCAACAAGCAACTTTTGACTATGGATCGAATAACATACTCATTCTTCATATTCTGAGATTGTCTTAGACGTGAATGAGGATGTCGGCTTTTCATTGTTGATGGACGTATAGATGCATGCCGATGTTGTTGACACTAATCTCTAGCGCTATAGCTTATTATCAACCGTTAGATTTTCCAGCTCATTATTTAAGCTTCATTCTGTTTCTTAAGATATGGTCTGGTAGAGGCCAGATGGTGTTTGTGTGGACTATGGTTATTGGGCGGTTGTGTGGACTATGATTAAGACATGAAAATAGTTCTGTCTCAGGCATCTTTCGTGAAAGATTCTGATTTCCTGGTTTTGTGGTGCTTTCGGTTTTTGGCAATTAGTTACCTCTTTTTTTTTGTGATCTGAGGTTGAACCAAGTGAATGGTGTCCGCAAACTTGGGCTTCTTTTGGTGTCACATGATATTGTTGTTGACGTGCAGTTGGGTCAGCACAGTGTCCAGCAATTCTTTAGCACACTAACCGGTGGCACGGCCTTGGACGCCACCTCTGCGGGTCCCTGGCAGAGGTGGCAGTGTTTAACAAGTCTGTGGCCTCCATTCTATGCACCTCCTTTGATCTCTTGAGGTGCATAGAAAATGCAAAGCTCCATGGAACGGAAGGTCCCAACCTCAAAATAAGTCTTGCTTGCTCCGCTTGCTTACACACTTGTTACCTTCTCAAGTGTACGTGTGGCTCCAGGGTTTGCCCTCTTTTGCAGTCGTTTATCGCCTTCATTCGTTTATGTTACTTATAAGAAATGAACGATAAGTTGTCACTTGGTTTCATCTTCACTATCAACTACATTAATGGAACTTTTGATCGAACAAAGAAACTGTCTTCGTACTATATGGCGATACTATTTCCATTAGTTTGATGGTGGGGAGTGGGGACTAATGCTACTACCCCCAGTGTTGAAAATTCATAGCATCATGTCAAACAGATGAAACGATGCCTTATTGTGTAGAACAGAGAGTTGTGAGAGAGCACTACTTTTGACTGGTTTTGTAATGGGATTGGGGTAAGTGGGCTACTAGGGCACATACTGAGATAGCCATTGTTGCTTTTGAGAATGAAGGCACCCATGAGCACAGATATAAAAATATCCTCCAAGTTGGAGAGAAGAGGAGGAAACATCCTCTCCAACAGTACAAATCCAATCATTCATGTGATTGTTGGTTGTCCAAGTCCTTTTTGAAATCTCCATTGTAGTGCTGCACAAAGGTGTGCTTCTATTGACCCAACATGTTCTTCTTTAAGCTAATACATCTTTAAAATAAGTAGCCATTCGTACCACAATTTTCGTACAATTATTTGTTTAAGAGCTGCTGTGCACTTGTGCTTTGCTTTAGTTTGATTCAAGCACTAAAATATTGTCTGCAAAGAAGTTAAGAAAAAATGACAATCTGGACACTGAAGTACAGGCTGTTCATTGCCTATTCCGGAGAAAGAAATTATTATTATTTTTTTAAAATAATCAGAATTGTAATTCATACGATCCGTTGGAATTGAAAAAAAGTAGTTGAAGATAAACCTTCCCACTCCACACCAAGAGCCAAAGGTGCGAAAGAACCAGCAGGGCAATCACAGGTCTTATCTGACTCAGTTGTATCTTTTCTTTTTTTGGCTTTTTTTCTTTTAATTGTTTTCTTCAAGGAACTATTTTTTTTTGGTTTTAGAGAAAAAAACTTCTAAGAGAAGTTCTGAAGTAGGCTGGTGTATCTAAGAATCAGCCAAATCACCACTTGTTCTAGTTTAAAAAAGGATAACTATTACTACTTTGTCCCAACCCTCATTTTTGTCGCCAGAATTACATTAGTGAGAAAATACAGTTCTCCCAGCAATGAGTCAAGGTACTATATTATTCGAGGGTGTTAAAATAGGCATTCCTCTTGTAAAGTCTTTTGAAATGCACTTGCTGGTCTGGTAAATGCATCAAAGCACGTCATGAAAAAGTTCATTTTCCATTTGACTCGTTCGCATATAAAAAAGCAACCGTCTATATTGTAATACAGGATTTTGCACTTGCGCTTGATTGGTATAGAAGCTATATGAGTGCGCTGTACTATTGATTTTACAAGTTTAAAGCACCCACACTTGGCATTCTAAAGTTTCAAATGAAAAAGTTGCACCAAATATCATACACTAGCAATTATCGACTTTCCATCTTTCTTCCCTACCTTATCTCCCTGCTATCCCCCCTCCCCTCAATCTAGCCTAATCATGAAGGGACATCTCAACTAGATCTGCCACAATCATAAGCCTCGACTATTATTTCATTTTTATTATTATGGGTCATTAATTTCAATAATTGTAGTTGTGCTCTCTCCTAAAAATAAAAAAATTTTAAAAATTCAATGGCAAAACTCTCAAGCAACGATTGTATATCCATTGGCATGCATTATTGGTCATATAATTCCAAACTTGTATGTTGATGTGGTACTCCAAATCATGCTCCACCAAATGACTCAAGCCTAGAACTCCAGCTGATATCTATCCGGTTCAGTTGCCACCATTATTGGCCCTCTTCAATCACAATAACTTGCACAACTAAGTTTCTCCTAATCAACCCACACTTTGTTTTAGATTTCCAAATGATTGCTTCTTGTGATTATGTCTCAGTTCTGCCAACTAGAGATGTCAAACGGGCCGGGCTTGGGCCGCCCGGCCCGGGTCCATCGGGCTTGAAGCGAAACCGGGCCGGGGCCGGGCCAAGGAGGCAGCCATCCGGGCCGGGCCGAGGCCGGAGAAATGCTAGGCCCAGTCCAGGCCCTGGCCCTAGGCCCAATTTCTAGGGCCGGGCTTGGGCCGGCCCGGGCCCTTTTTTTAATTTTTTTTTTAAATTTTCTTATTATTCAATTTTAAATTTCATCTTTAGGCATGTCCAATTTTTAAATTTTGACAAATCTAATTTTTATCATTTTATTTCATTATATGTAATATTCATATATATGTATGTATGTATAGATATATTTATTTGTTTCTCATTTTATTTTTTGCTATATGTTAAATCTTTTCTTACTCTTCTTGGTGATCTTTATTAATAAAATCTGAACACATAACTAGCCGTTATATTGCTGTTGGGGGGGTAAAAGTGGAATTTTGGGGGAATATATCCGTTGGAGGAAAAGGGGGAGAGAAAGGGGGAAAAACAAAAAATTCAAACAAGTGGGGCCGGAACCGGGCCAGAACCGGGCCGGGCTTTTCCCTAGATTTTTTCGGCCTGGTCCAAGCCCAGGCCCTAAGCCCAATTCCTCCGGGCCAGCCCTGTTCATGAACGGGCCGGGCTGGGCTTTTTTCGGGCTGGGCCGCGGGCCGCCCGGCCCGTTTGACAACTCTACTGCCAACCCTAGGTCCAACTGCAAGGGGCCGGGCCGCCCGTTCTTCAATTTTGTGGTATATCTCCTATTACGATGCATAAATAGTCTCGAGTTCTTTCTCAAGCTATGGAGTTATGCTATTGTGTAGCGGAATATGCTGATTTGTAAATGGTTATGTGTGCCGGATGGAGGAGGCACCTTCGTTTAACATGCCTTCCATCTTAAAAAGACGTAAACCCCATTAAAATGTGGCAATAATATCTCAGAGTCCTATTATGATCAAGGAGTGTTATGAGTGCTCCATCATAAACGTGACCGTATTGCGATCGAGAGAAATACTACAAAACACTGCTACAAGTCCTTTAATCTTCGATAGTAAAGCTCAAACCAAATCTGAGGTATGGACGTAGGCCGATTCTACAAAACCATGATAAGCCTTTGTGTCTTCCTTTAAACTCCACAACATTGCTATATAAATTATGTATCAAGCTGGCATTATATTATGTCGCTACAGTATGATGCCCATGAAAGGAAAGATTGTCAACAACACTTCCCCCCCTCCCCCGAGCCCCGCCCCGACTGACCGTTGTTGCCAAGTATTGATATTGAGGTCTGTTGCGGATGAAATCTGGAACTTGATTCGTGAATAAGCCTGCACAAGAAAAAGACAACACCGGTGATTTGCCGGAAGGATTCCTGGCGAATAATCTCCGATGCCTAAGTCAAAAGATATTTTAGGAGATTATAATGTAAACTCAAATGAATTCACTTGCTTTTCTTGGTTCCCGCATTTTCCTTTCATAGGGTCTTCCTTAGTGGTTTATTTACTTCCCCATTTAATTAGGCAGTTTTACCAGATTAATGAGAGTTTATTCCCACTAATGGTAGTTAATTGTCTTGAATGGGGAGGTTACTGCCTTAATGAATGGAGTAAATGATGGGAAGGTGGATAGTCCCCACTTTACATGTATTCATGAGTATTGGTGCAGGTTTAATATCTCCAGAAAATACCAAGTATTATGATGATATTTTTTACTTATATCATTTGCCCCCCATTCTATATTCTTCTTTTAGGAAGAATATAGAATTATTATTATTATTTTTGGAAACTTTGGCCAAATGAAATCCTTTAAAGGATTCGTCTACTCGGCTTGGCCGAGCAGAGGTCCAACAGGGACTCGCCTACTCGGCTTGGCTGAGTAGAGGTCCTCTTAGGGACTCACCTACTCGGCTTGGCCGAGTAGAGGTCCTCTTAGGGACTAGTCTACTTGGCTTGGCCGAGTAGAGGTCCTTTTAGGGACTCGTCTACTCGGCTTGGCCGAGCAGAGGTCCAACAGGGACTCGCCTACTCTGCTTGGCCGAGCAGAGGTCCTTTTAGGGACTCGTTTCCTCGGCTTGGCCGAGCAGAGGTCCAACAGGGACTCGCCTACTTGGCTTGGCCGAGCAGAGGTTTGACAGGGACTCGCCTACTCGGCTTGGCCGAGCAGAGGTCCTCTTAGGGACTCGTCTACTCCGCTTGGCCGAGCAGAGATCCAATAGGGACTCGCCTACTTGGCTTGGCCGAGAAGAGGTCCAACAGGGACTCGCCTACTCGGCTTGGCCGAGCAGAGGTTTAACAGGGACTCGCCTACTCGGCTTGGCTGAGCAGAGGTCCTCTTAGGGACTCGTCTACTCCGCTTGGCCGAGCAGAGATCCAATAGGGACTCGCCTACTCGGCTTGGCTGAGCAGAGGTCCAACAGGGACTCGCCTACTCCGCTTGGCGAGTAGAGGTCTAAAAGGAACTCGCCTACTCGGCTTGGCCGACCAGAGGTCCTCTTAGGGACTCGTCTACTCGGCTTGGCCGAGCAGTGGTCCTCTTAGGGACTCGTCTACTCGACTGTGCAATATTTTCCCGTTCTGCAGAGGTTAGGACCAATAACTCGTCTACTTGGATAAAGTAGGTGGGGGTCTGATATGCTCGCCTGCTCGGCAGGGGTTAGGACTCGAGTAGCTCGCCTGCTCGGTTTTACTTTGGGTGTCGTCGTGGGGTAATTAGGTAAATTTGCCCCCTGTCATATTTTTAGATGTGTGCCACGTGTCCAGGTAACTCAATGGTCACGAGGTATCATCCGTTGGTTGGGTTTGTGGTTTCTTTATAAGGGGCAAACCCTTTCACTCCTTTCACAACTCATTTCATTTATCAAAGTGTAGGGTGTGAGAGATCATCTTCGGAGCTTTATTTGAAGAAGATTTCTAAGTGAGTTTGAAGATCATCTTCTTTTTCAAGTAAGTTTCAAACTTGTTTCCAACTTTTCTTTGAAATTTCTTGTTTTGATCTAAAATTATGTCCAGTGTGGATGAAGAATATGTTTCTGAGCCTATCGTTGATATTCAAGGTGTTAGGATAGAGCCTACTTTTGATCCTTTATTCTTAGAAACAGAAGTTCCCTTAGTTCCTTTCCAAGAGTCGAGGGGAGTTCCTGCTAAGGAAGTCTTAAGGGAAAGTGCTCAGTCCCCTAAACCTTTTGATGCGCACACATTTAGGAGCAAGTTGAGTAGTTATGACCTGAAACTTCTACGTGAGCGTTGTGAAATTCTGCCGATTATAAAACTTAGGCTTCCTGATGAGAATGAATCAGCTAACATGACCACATTGACGAGATCGGTGTTTATTGGGACATTTTCATAAATGGATTTAGAGTTCCTCTTCATCCTTTCTTTATCAAGGTTTTGAATGTTTATGGGCTTGCGCCCGGCCAATTTTTGCCTCACGCATGGCGTTTCATGAGTTTCTTCATCTATCAATGCCATAAACTAGGTTTAAATCCTAGGGTTAGAGTGTTCAGATGATTTTTTACTATCTGTTCGATAACTAAGCAAGTAGGTTGGTATTTCTTAAGCCGACGCCCGAAGGCCGAAGCCAACCTACTTCCGCACCCTCCATCATCCAATCACCATTGGAAGGAGAGATTTTTGTTTGTTAAATTGCCCAAGTCTCAAAGAAGTGAAGTTTGTAACGTGTGGCTCGCTGAGTGCGAGACTAGGGCTTGTAATAAACTAAAAGAAACGGATTTGTCGGAGACTGACCTCGAGCACATTGGGAAGCTTAAGGAGGCTGAGCCTTTAGAATCCAGATATCCTTTGAACAATGCTCAGCTCTGTGAGTGTGGAATCATATTTCCTCCTGAGCCTCAAGACTTTGTCGATGAGGAAGATGAAGAGGAAGAGGGCAAAAACGATCCTGGTAAAGCTCTTACCAAACCTTGGGTTTGTCTAATCGTGAATGGTAATCTTACTTTTGTTTTGCATGCAGCAAACATGTCGTCACGCGCGCAAGGAGATCCACCACTATTATATGCCCTAGGAGTTTTGGGAGACATAATTCCTGATGAGCTAGCTTCGATACATGGTCTGGAGGAGGAGGAGATGTAAGACTTGGATTTTGGTGCTTTGGTTTCTGGGTCTCAGCCAAAGGCAACAGAGACTCAAACCGAAAACTTTGTTTTGGGCTTGACTTCCGTGGATAAGTCTAAAGAGACATCCAAGAAGCAAAAAAAAAGTCTCGAGTAGAGCTGGGAGTAGAGCCACATCATCTTCCATTCGTCTTGATACCCCGCATCGCCCTGCCTGGGGAGTATCTGTTGACGAGTCAGTGTTGAAGTCTCCCCGCACGGCATGGGATTGGTCTAGCCATGCAATCATTCCCATGGATAGGAAGACATTGTCTGGCTACGGCGTCACAGAGACGGCCAATGGGATGGTTCAACTAATGTCAAAGGTTCATTTCTTCTCTCTTCTTTCCTTTGAAAGTTTTGTTGTTTTGATTCTAACTCTTTGTCGTATAGGCTATGGCGCAGGTGCAGATTGGCGCAGAGAAGCTGATTGCTACAGACAAGGTGTTAGACGAGGAGAAGAAGAAAGTAATGATAGAGAACAACTTTCGCAGGGAGGCTGAGAAGAAAGTTGAAGACTTGAGTAAGAAGGTAGAGCGATTAGAGTTGTCTAACGCTGGGATGACCGCAAAGAATGCCGAACTATCAGCTCATGTTAATGATTTGGAGGCCGAGAAGTCATCGGTAGCTCTTCAGGCAGTTTAACTATTCAAGAGATCCAAGGTTTTCTTGGATCAGCGCCTTCGTGACTCCAAAGGGGTACTTGTGCATGGCTATAACGAATGCAAGACTGACGTCTCGAAAGATCATCCTGAGCTTGACATGAGTATCTACGAGCATAAGTTCGCACGAGAGGTTGCTTCAGACACTGAGCGTCGGGCCGAAGAAGCTGAGCGCAAGAAAGCTGCTAGTTCTCGGGCGCTCACTAGTCCTTCTATGAGCCGCAGTTTAGGTGCTTCCGGGTCAGCGTCTATGGCCGTTTCAAGGCCACAATTGCCTCTGGCTGAAGGCTACTCTCAAGAGATGGAGTTACCAACAGATGCTGCTGAGCAGAATGATTAGACTAGGATTGCCTTGTCTATTAGATTTAGCCTTAAGAAATTTCTCTTGATGCCT
The DNA here is from genome assembly GCA_033070095.1 of Escallonia herrerae. NCBI lineage: Eukaryota > Viridiplantae > Streptophyta > Magnoliopsida > Escalloniales > Escalloniaceae > Escallonia > Escallonia herrerae. Next base: position 181,818 of record JAVXUP010001070.1, on the reverse strand, counting down.
TGGAGCTTCAACGTGTAAAACTTTTGATGCAATCAAGGTTCTATTTTCGTGCTCGCGTATTCTTGCTTGCAAACTCTTATTCATATTAAAGATAAAGTACACTCGGGGCCATATGGCGCTAAGTAAAAAATGCAAGGAAAACTAGGCTGTGAAAAGCCGTAGTCTTACAAAAGTGATCTACGCATGAGAAAGATCTAGTTGTGGCCGAGTGTGGAGTGCATATGCCCCTCCAGTCTTGTTCATGTGTAGTAGCGCCTTAAATTCGTGGCATTCCATGTACGAGGAATTTCTTTGCCGTCCATAGTTTCCAAGTGATAAGCTCCAGGGCCTCCCAGCTTTACAACTTTATACGGGGCCTTCCCAGTTTGGTGCTAGTTTTCCAATGGCGTCTTGTGGTGCGGATGTTGTGATGCGGCGCAGGACTAAGTCACCTACGCGGAAGATTCGAGGACGCACTCGTTGATCATAAAACTTGGAGACTTGATGTTGATAAGCTGCAAGGCGTATCGCTGCTTGTTCGCGCTGCTCATTAAGGAGATCGAGATTTGCTCCAAGGGCTTCTTCATTTTGGACTGGGTCATATGTTGCAAGACGAAGATATGGTAACCCGACTTCAATGGGAATTAATGCCTCTGTGCCGAATGATAAACTAAAAGGGGTCTCGCCCGTGGGGGCCCGTGTGGTGATATTGTAAGCGTAAAGGATTTTATGTAACTCGTCCACCCATAGCCCCCCTTTGCACCATCAAGTTTTTTCTTTATCCCTTGCAGAAGGGCGCGATTGGTAACCTTAGTCTGCCCATGGGTTTGTGGGTGTGCTACAGAGGTGAAATGATGTTCAATGGATAAGTTTGTGCAGAAAGTTCGAAAGGTAGGATTATCGAACTGCTTTCCATTGTCTGTGATCAGCACACGCGAAATTCCAAAGCGACAAACAACCGCTAGCCAAAAGAAGTCTTCGCACTTCCTTTCAGTGATCGAAGCTAGGGCTTCGGCTTCAACCCATTTAGTGAAGTAATCAATAGCCACAATTACAAATTTACGCTAAGCAGTTGCTAGTGGGAAAGGGCCCAGGATGTCTATCCCCCACATTGCGAAGGGTATGGGGCTGCTTAATGCTGACAAAGGGATTGGTGCTTGCCTAGGAATAGAGGAGAAACGCTGGCAGGCGTCACATTTCTTCGTATAACTCATAGCATCCTGCTGCATAGTGGGCCAGTAGTAACCTTGCCGAAGAACTTTGTGTGCCAACGCGCGTCCTCCTAGGTGCTGACCACAGATGCCTTCATGAACCTCCCGTAACGCGTAATCTGCTTCAGTGGGGGTAAGGCAACGCAGATAGGGTAGCGTAAAGGAGTGTTTATATAACACATCTTCTACCACAGCATATCGGGCCGAACGTAGAATGATACTTTTGGCTTGCTTCCGGTCGACAGGCAATGTGCCGTCCTGAAGGTAGGCCTTGATAGGATCAATCCACGATGGCTTATGCTCCATTTGCATAAGTTCCTTTGTCATAATACTTAGCTCATGCAAAAGTTCGAGATGGATGGTGCGGCCAAATCCTGATGGATCAAGAGAGGCCAACCTCGAAAGTGCATCTGCAGAAGTATTGTCTTCTCTGCGGATCTACGTGATTTTGAAGAGAGTGAACGTGCTGGCTACTTCATTCGCCTTACGCAGATAATTGGCCATCTTTGGATCTTTTGCTTCGTACTCCCCTGACATCTGCCTTACAACAAGCGCTGAATCACTGAAGGCATGAAGTGATGCTGCGTGCATTGCATGAGCAAGATGCATGCCTGCTATCAAAGCTTCGTATCCTGCTTTATTGTTGGAAGCTTGGAAGTCAAAGCGAAGAGCGTATTCTACGGTCAGGCCATCTGGCCCATTGAGGATCAATCCCGCACCACTCCCACTTGCGTTTGATGACCCATCCACAAAGAGTGTCCAAGCGAATTGTTCTGGTTGGGCAGAAGTGAGAGGCTCCTCTTCTTCAATGGGGAAGGTGCATTCAACAACGAAATCTGCCAGGGCCTGCCCTTTGATTGAAGGTCACGGTCGATAATGGATGTCAAACTCGCCCAATTCTATCGACCAGGGAACGAGACGACCCGAAAGGTTGGGCTTATGCAATATTCGTCTAAGGGGCTTGTCAGTGAGCACGATTATCGTGTGAGACTGAAAGTACAGCCGAAGCTTTCTTGCTGCAATTAGCAAAGCGAATGCCAACTTTTTCGCATTTGGGTATCTCTGTTCGGCTCCCTGAAGAACTTTGCTCACATAATAAATGGGGAACTGCCATCCATCCTGCTCTCGAATTAGAACTGCACTGACGACGGATTCTGCAACTGCCAAGTAAAGAAAAAGATCCTCTCCCGGGATAGGTTTGGAGAGAAGGGGTGGCGACGTAAGATATTCCTTCAGTTTGTCAAAGGAAGTTTGACATTCATTCGTCCATTCAAATTTTTTGATGTTCTTCAGCGCTTTGAAGAATGGCAAATAGCGCTCGGCTGACTTAGACAAGAATATGCTAAGCGCAGCAATTTGCCCCGTCAGGACCTGTATTTCTTTGACGCGCCTAGGAGCGACCATGTCTTGAATGGCTTTGATCTTCTCGGGGTTAGCTTCGATTCCCCTTTCCGAGACCATAAACCCAAGGAATTTGCCGGACGACACCCCAAAAGCGCACTTTGTAGGATTAAGGCGCATACGAAATTCGAGGAGGAGGTTGAAACATTGTTGGAGATTAACAATATGATCTTCAACTCGGATGCTTTTTACGAGCATATCGTTGACATAGACCTCCATGCTCTTTCCTATGAGGGGTTTGAAGATTTTGTCGACTAACCTTTGGTAGGTGGCGCCTGCATTCTTTAACCCAAAGGGCATGACCTTATAGCAAAATAAGTCTTGATCTGTAATGAAAGCCGTTTTGGCCACGTCTTCTTCATACATGCAGATCTGGTTATAGCCGGAGAATGCATCCATAAAGCTAAGTAGTTGATGACCTGACGTAGCATCGATTAACGTATCGATGCGTGGCAATGGATAGCTATCTTTGGGGCATGCTCTATTCAGACCTGTGTAATCGATGCAGATCCTCCACTTGCTTGTTCCGGCTTTCGGTACCATAACGACATTGGGTACCCACTCCGGATAGTCAATTTCCTTGATGAAGGCAGTGTCCAGTAGCTTGTTGACTTCTTTCTTGATTATCATTTGTCGCTCTGGTGCGAAAGGACGCTTCTTCTGCTTGACAGGTTTGAACCCGAGATCAACTGAAAGCCTATGCGATATCACTGATGGGTCGATGCCAGGCATGTCTGTGGCATTCCACGCGAAGATGTCTATGTTGGATCGAAGAAAGGAGACTAACTGGTCTCTGATATTCGGCTCTAGCATTGAGCCAATCCTTATATGTCGCTCCTCATCCCCTTCTACGATTGGTATAGAAATGAGAGCTTCCACAGGCTCCGCACGTCTTAATGCTTTCTCGTCGCGCTGGTCATCAATGGAGAGAGTCTCCTCAGTTTGGCATGATGCTACATAACACCTTCGGGCCAGAATCTGATCTCCTTTTACAAAGCCAGCCCCTGCTGGTGTAGGAAATTTCATGATGAGATGATAGGTCGATGTTACTGCTTGTAACTTGTTCAGTCCCGTTCGGCCCAAAATCCCGTTATATGACGATCTGACTTTGACAATAAGGAAGTCGAGTGTGTGAACCGCTTAACGAGGTCCTTCCCCCGCGATGACTATGAGGGAGGCGATTCCTTTCACCGGTGCGGAGGCACCTGTGAAGCCATACAGAGGAGAAGATATGGGTTTTACCCTATCGTCAGATATCCCCATCTGATTGAATGCGTCTTTGAAAATGATGTCAGCCGAGCTTCCAGTATCGACCAAGATGCGTTTGACTTAGAAAGCATCGATACACAAAGTGATGACAAGGGCATCATCATGCGGTAGGCTTACCCTATCAAGATCTGCATCGTTGAATTCTAGAGAGATGGATGCCTTTGTTCGTTTAGTCGGTCCCTGGGTGAGATTAACTTGCCTTGCGTAGGCCTTTCGCCAAGAGTTAGACGGTCCGCTGGCACTAGGTCCTCCAGAAATGGTGTTTATAACATGTGGTTCTTTTGGAGGTGCTTCGTCTGCTCTCCGTGGATTATTTCTTCCTCCCTACTGTTGTCTATGATTGCTTTTTACGAAATGTTTAAGGTGTCCCTTGGCTATGAGATTCTCTATTTCTCGCTGGAGCACTTTGCATTCTTCCGTAGTGTGACCATGGTCCTTGTGAAAATGACAGTATACTTGCGTATCTCTCCTTTCTGCTGGTCCTCTCATAGGCTTGGGCCACTTGATGATGTTTTGGCCCTTGATCTGGTGGAGGATATGCTCATGAGTAGTGTTGAGAGGAGTAAATGATTTGGAGAGGAGTGCTCGTGGACGCTTGGGCTCGTCCTGATTTTTCCCTTCTGGACGATCTCGCCTCTTCTGTCCTGAATGAATTTCCTCTTGATGCGACATCATTGAATCTTCCTCTGCGCGAAGATATTTTTCTACTCTGTCAAGGAGATCGGACATATTCTCTGGTGGGTGCTTGTTCAGAGAGAATCGCAAGGGCGTTCCTAGTCGACTCCCCTAGCCATTGTCGCAAAAGTCACTCCTGGATCTAGGTGATCGATAAGGAGTTTTTCGGAATTGAAGCGAGCGTAGTATGACTTTAGACTTTCTTTTGGCCCTTGAATTATGCGAAAAAGGGCCAAAGAATTCTTCCTCTGCACACGACTTGTGAGGAAATTGCTTCGAAAGGATTCTGCCAACTGGGCCCAGCAAGAGATGGAACGAGGTGAAGGTGCTGGAACCATACGTGTGCGGCTCCTTTCAATGTTACAGGAAATGCCCGGCACATAATATGATCAGGGACCAGATGTAGGTTCATTCCTGAAGTAAAGCGAGCCAAATGTTCCATTGGGTCTCATGTGCCATCATATGACTCGCACGGAGGCATCTTGAAATTCGTCGGAGTTGGGAAGAGATCAATTTCCTCTGTGAATAGGGATGGCAATGGGGCGGGTCGGATGCGGATTTTACAAAATCCGAACCCGCCCCGCCCCGGTCCGGGTTATTTATGTTAAATACCATAACCGATCCTAAGTAGATTTAGGAACCCCGAACCCGCCCCGTTCCCCGCTGTAGCACGCAAAAAACCCGTAACCAACCCGACCCGATCCGACATGTTCTACTTGGTATTGCAAACATTTCACTCTTTTTAAACATGTATAACACATGTGTCACAAAAAATAAACTATACACATCATATTAATGTCTAAAAATTCTAAAGAAGACATTAGTAAATTACAACAGAGTTCAAATAAATTACAACATAGTTCAAATAAATAATAACATAGTTCAAATTAATGTTCAAATAGATAACACCACAATGACCACATTAACGTTCAATCACTGGGAAGTAGCAAATACGAGAGATCAAGCTCGATCAGCCGGTCCGCATTCCAACTCCAAATACAACTGCAATCACTGTTCACTGAAAAAATAATATGAATAAAATGACATTAAAATGAATGGATACAAAAATAAAAATAAAAATAATCTGAAATACAATTTACACAAGGAATCATACACCCGTCACACATGAGTTGTCACCATCTTTGTCATCATTAATTGTTGCATATTCCTTGTGTGCTAGATTAGATACACCTACAACACCATAGTACAAATTTACAAGTACCCGTGAAAATTCAAAGTATTGTCAAATTTACCTGCATGAATAAAATAATAGAATGAGCTTACCTTTCATTTCAGCAGCCCACAACCAGTCTTGAGCACACATTAACGCTTCTAGTGTCTTTGGATGAAGCCTATTACGGTGAGGACTCACTAACCTACCACTTGTGCTAAAAGACGCCTCTGATGCGACTGTAGATATGGGAATAGCAAGAATATCCTTAGCCATCAACTGTAATGTTGGGTATTTCAATCCATTAGTCCTCCACCAAGCCAAAATATCAAAGTCCAAAGACCTAGGCAACACATCCTCCTCGAGATAATGATCCAACTCAGATTTTACTACAGTCTTTCTCTTCTTCTTGACATGTTCATCGAAACCTTTAAGAGAATCTAGACATCCCACCTCAACACGCTCTTGCGAGCGAACAGATGATCCTCCACAAGTATTATGATCACTAACCTCTCTATTTTGGTACTCACGAAGAAGTCTATAACAAAGTGATGATACCTTTTCAGTTTCTCCCGCTTCTCCCGACCCGTAAAGCTGACTATAGTAATACTGAATCAACTCCATTTTGTACCTCGGATCCAACACTACAGCAACCGCCATGATTCCATGAATATCCAACCAATATTTATCGAACTTCTCAAGCATTTTCTCAGCCATACTTCTAATCACCTCACTTGAGCTCATGAGCCACTCACCTGAGCTCATGAGCCACTCACCTAACACCATTCTAATCTCACAAATTTTAGGAAAAAACAAGTTAGCCGTAGGGTACTTTGTGCCCGAAAACATCTCTGTTGTTTTATAAAACAACCTCAACTTGTCACAAATCTCTCTTGCAAAAGTCCACTCCTCTTCACTTGGGCAAGTTTTATATTTAGACTCTCATTGCTTCAAGCGGAAAAAAACATCTTTATACACAAATGCAGTTTCAAGCATAAAAAACGTTGAGTTCCATCTTGCAGGACAATCAAGTGCCAACTTTTTTGTGCTTGAAATACGCAATTGACGAGCAGTCTCTTCAAATTTCTCATCTTTCTTCGGTGTTGCCCTCCAAAAAGCCACACTCTCTCTAACCTTTTCAATTCCCTCCTTTATCACACTCAACCCATCTTTAACAATCAAATTCAACACATGTGCCATACACCGCATATGAATCAATTCACCAAACAACAACAGAGAACTAGAATCCAACTTAAGCAACAAGTTATCAATCATCGCATCATTCATAGTACAATTGTCAACCGTAATTGTACATAATTTCCTATCAATGTTCCAATCAAGCAATGTTTGTGACAAAGCCTCACAAATAACTTCACTAGTGTGTGGACATGGCAAATATAAGAACCTATAAAGGATAAATTTAACAATTATTATGCGAAAGTAGGAATAAAATTAGATTGCAAAATACCAAATTTGCAAAAAAAGTAAAGCATACCTCAAAATGCGACTTTGAAGAATGAACTCTTCATAGATAAAATGTCCCGTGACAGCAATGAAACCCTTCTTTTGATTACCAGAAGTCCACAAATCAGTAGTGACAGCAACCCTACTTATTATCCCCTCCAACAACTTCATCACTTGCTCCCTCTCATGTTCATAGATATTTATAATGTCGCTCTTCACTGAGTTCCGGGTTGGTATCTTAAACAATGGCTGAAGTGCAGACGAATACCTCCTAAACCCCACGTGGTCAACAATAGATAACGGGTATTCATGCAAAATTATCATGGTTCCAAGTTCTCTCCTGGCAAAATCTTGATCAAAGGAATAATTACCTAATTCGGGCTTAGCATTTGCTTTACCCATTATCCCAGCCAAGAGTTTCTGTCTAACATCCGGTTGCCTTAGACGTTTACATCTGTCTAAGTGCATACGCAAGTGAGTAGTCCCATTTTTTGGGTTTGCCCCAAGGGTTTTCCGGCAATGACTACATGTTGCTGTCACATTTCCACCATTTTTTCCCTTTCGAAGTGCGCCCATACACTACTTTTCAAGTTCTCATTGTTTAAATCATCGGGGCCACTGTCAAGGTCAACTGGTTCAGAAGCAGAAACTCCCATGCTTGCATTTGGTGTTGATGGCTCAGAAGTTTGATCCTCTAATGTAGCTCTAGGGGTTTGCACCGGAGATGATGCAACGGGAGAAGACGTAATTTCATTGGAAGACATGATTTTATCTATATATTCATTTAAACAGAAAAGAATGATTTTCAAGAAAATCAAATAAATAATACCTACTCCGGAATAATACCAAATTAGCAAAGACTTTTCTAATATGCCCTCATAAAACCATAAGTAAACAGCATGAAAAACTAATTGATAATAACATAAGAACTTAAGCATTCCCACTTAGTACAAGACCACTGTAGGCGTACAACATAAACTGATTTAGCAGATCTGACAACTTGGCTCTGATCGAACTCCTAACACAAAATTCAGCTGGTGGGTTAGCATCAGAGACTCGAAACAGCAATGGACGCTCTAAGGAAGCAAGCCTTCAAGTTCAGAGACCAAGTCGCCAAACAGCAACAGGTAAATGACATTTACCTGTTGCTGTTTAACACGGCCTGCTTCTCATTTTGGTACTTATTTAGCAAGATTTCAGATAGATGTACATTTTAATACGACTCTCAAAGGTAAATCAAAGCAGCCACACGCTGAGGCCAAAAAGGCATCATATTCAGCATCCAACGTTGCCTACCGCCACTTCCAATTACCAAAAAGCATTTGGGTTTTAAAGTGAACGTAATTAACAGAAGACATGGAAACAAACAAACCAGAATGCATTCTCTTGTTTTATGGGTATACACATATATAAAAAGATGAAATCCTGTTAAAAATCATGCACCCAAAGTATTACGTATAACCATTCTCAATCATAAGTTTGATGTACAAAACTTGTTTACTCATTTTCCAGAATTTGTTTCCTCGTAGGGAACGTAAACCAAACCAAATACTGAAAACCCATCGTAGTGTTATTAGTGGAGGCCCCTACATGATCAAAACCCATCGGATTTCACCAGGTTTACTCTGATTTTTAAGAATACATTTACTTTATCTATAGCAAGAACAAGCGGGTGGGTGCGTACCTGGACACCGCAGATCCAACTCTGAGAGCCGTGCGCCTTGCAGTGCTGCGGTGGTGGTTCGTCGCAGTAGATCCAACTCTGAGAACAAGCTCGTCGCAGTACTGGCAGTAGATCCAACTCTAAGAACAAGCTCGTCGCAGTGGTGGTTCGTCGTCGTGCGGTACTGCGGTGGAGAGCCGTGCGAGGTGCGGTGGGCTCCAATTCGTGAGGTGGATGGAGAGTGGCCGAGCCGTGAGCCGTGCACCGTGTGGGTGGAGAGCGGCCGTGCTGTCGAGATTGGAGAGGAAAGCACAAATCTGAGTAGGGTATGCTGGAAAATAGACAATAGACATATATATATGGTATAGATGGACGGCTAGGATTAAGTAAGCTATTAGGGTAAGTATACCGGGGCGGGGCGGTATAGGTAAATACCATATCCGACCCTAACCCGCTGCGGGTTTTTTAAAAAAATACCATACCCGCCCCACGACCCGGTCAAAGTCAAAAAAATCCGTTCCTATCGGGGCGGGGCGGAAATCCGCGGGTACGGATTTTTTTGCCATCCCTATCTGTGAATGGCCGTCCAATTATAATTGGAGCATTTGAGTAGCGCTCTGCTCGATTACCGCCAGTATTGGCGTAAGTATTTCTGGTTGAGTGAGCTTCATAATAGTTCTCCTGCCTCCTAGATCTCGGATTTTGCCTTTCATCATCGGATTCCTCCGTTGTTTGCGTCACATGTCGGATGTGGCTTGTTTGCTCTGGTGTTTTAGAAGTGCCTGGAGGCCTGTGTGGTCCTGATTGTGGGGGCGGATTCTCTATAGCAGCTTGCAACTTTTCAATGGATTGTTGCATTGCTCGAATAATGGCCATAAGGTCAGTTTGGTTATCCATGGCTGGAGGAGTAGTGTTTGTCACATCCGTTGTGGCACCGGTGGTGGGAGGTTTAGGCACGCCAACAGTTTGCAGTGGACGTAAGACTGTGTTTGCAAATGGAGTAAATGTCACAGCTGGTGGCACCACTGCTATGGATGCTGGTGCCGTTACTACAGTTGTCGGTATCACTGTAGGGATTATGGGTACCGCTACTGTGGTGGTCCGCGCCACAGTAGTGCTTATTGGCGCACCTAGGGCCTTTTTTCCGCGGTTGGGTGGTTGAGACGCGGATACCCCACGAACTGGATCACGTATCAGTGTCGAAGGTGACCCTGGTGGAGGGGCCCCACTTGGCTGAGTTTGTGAATTAGGATTCTGAGACATGACTTATTCACGAATTTTCGGTCCCATGGATGGCGCCAAAATATTGCGGATGAAATCTGGAACTTGATTCGTGAATAAGCCTGCACAAGAAAAAGACAACACCGGTGATTTGCTGGAAGGATTCCCGGCGAATAATCTCCGATGCCCAAGTCAAAAGATATTTCAAGAAATTATAATGTAAACTCAAATGAATTCACTTGCCTTTCTTGGTTCCCGCATTTTCCTTTTATAGGGTCTTCCTTAGTGGTTTATTTACTTCCCCATTTAATTAGGCAGTTTTACCAGATTAATGAGAGTTTATTCCCACTAATGGTAGTTAATTGTCTTGAATGGGGAGGTTACTGCCTTAATGAATGGAGTAAATGATGGGAAGGTGGATAGTCCCCACTTTACATGTATTCATGAGTATTGGGGCAGGTTTAATATCTCCAGAAAATACCAAGTATTATGATGATATTTTTTACTTATATCAAGGTCTTTACAAACATCTTTAATTAATGACAATTCCTAACAACACTCTTTTAGCATTACTGATTCGAAGTCACGAAACGTATTTAACAATCATCGTTTGTCGCTATACAGAAAAGTTGCGAGCTTTTTCTGCCATCATGGTTGCTGCCAAAAAAATTTCATCATGAAAAATGATGCTTCCAGTCCCCGTTGCCGTAGCTTTCGTGGTCAACCAACCCACCTAATGAAGGACACGAGGAGAACTATAAATAAACTATGGAACCAGAATAATGATGAAAATAGTAACAACTATTTTAATTACGTGTCTTGGTCAGGGCCAGCCAGCAGGTAAACCAATATATTTTTTGGTTAATATAATTGAGGGAGGAGAAGGTTTCAAAGTGAAAGAGTTAGAAATGGTGCTTTCAACATATGCCAACCTCAGGCACCCACTGCAATATAATGCTCTTTTCAACTACGTAACAATCTGTCCCAATAACAAAAAAACATATGTTATTGAGCAAATTATTGATGATCAATCAAAGGGTTCTCGTCCTTTTCCCTTTTTAGGCCTTTCTCCGTCTACTTCCTTTGTGTTTTTCTCAAGTTTCTGAGCTGAGGGATCCAATTATTGTCCTCCCATCATTTAACAACTCAATGAGTTGTGTCACATAAGTTAGTCATTTTCACTTCCTTCTTTTTTATGGTGGCGGCACAGGCTACACGCGCACGCGCACACACACACACACAGACACACGCACACACACAAGCAAAAACAACATATATACTTCATGTTGTTGTAGTGTATAGACCTACATGCACAAGCACAACCTTCCAAGTAAGAAAACGTATCAGTCGTGTCATGTGTCACATATTCTATTCCGTGCAACCGACCCCAAACTATTCTCGTCTCGCTTTGATGTCAGGATCAAATCTGCTTACGACAACTCGTTAGAGGATACTAATATTGTTGTCAGGAGCTATGCAATTTTTTTTAAAGGTAATGGTAACTGCATGAGTTTGTTGCATATTGCTATGACATCAAGGAAAGTGGTTAACTATTGAGGGGTTCTGTTGGTTATTCATCTAATAAAGCAAAGAGCTTTGTTTGGTAATTGTGTTGTGTCTGATTTTGAGTTTTTTGCCCACAAAAATGAATAGCAATTTTGCTTTCTCTTCCTTCAGTGATTGCTTCAAACTTGGATACCATTATGCTAAGAATCTCCACAGCTAGTAAGGGGGTTTGATTATCTTCCACTCCAATTCAGAGTGGTTAAGAAAGTGCAAAAATAAATGGTTAGTTTGACAGCAAATTGGGATTCTCTTGACTGATAAAAACAGTATCCTCTTTAGATGGTCACTTTCAAATGGAGAAAGCTTCATGTTCTTAGCTGGAAAGTAGTCACTACAGCCAAGGGAAGTCCTTTACTACAGCCAAGGGTTGTTGGTCATAAAAGGGAACAGCCTTACCAAATCATGACCTTAAGGGCCTTACCCTATTGTCATTTACTAGATGAGAACTTACCTTTCATTACATTTGTCTTGGAAGAGTCACATTATGTAAGAATGACTATGTTATTTCTCCAAACCTGAAGTTGAAAATATTGTTATTGATCTGATGAAAGCCAGCCCTGTTTGCGAATATTGCGTCTTCTATTGTTTCTGTCTTTACTTTCAGTCTTGCAGAAATATTTTTATATCACGTTATTTCTTCTTGTATAATTAGTAAAACTCCGGAAAAAATAAATAGAAAGTATTTCCAGCTTAAGTGGTTGATTCCATCTATGTGAAATCGTGCATTACCAATGGCTCCTTCCCCTCCGCAATACTTGTTTGACACTTGGGCACCACTGCCTCCATGTACAGGTTTCTTTTTGCTATCCCGAAGCCAACCTATTCGTCGACCGGTTAGCGGTGACATTACTGTTTTTACTTCTTTTGTCCACCCTCCGGCTGGTCTTACTCCACATTTATGCTGGCATTTGTACGGTAAAGCTTTGCCTCCGTAGAATTCCCATTATGTAGCTGTTCTCTACGTTATGTAAACATTCATATTTCTTGACCAAGCAAAAAAAAAATTGTAGGTTACCAAATAAAAAAAACATTGGACATTACAAAGCACCACCTTAGATGCAAATGTCTTCATGAGCCAAAATAAACATCGGGTCATTCCAATCCAATCCAACCATAATAAAAGAAAGAACATGAAACGTTGTTGAACGTCACCTCATATTCCAGAGCGCTAAGTATCTTTGTGGGCCTAACCGTGTGAGTGGCAAGTCAGTGTACTAATTCTATTAACTAATGATCTCCACAACATCAGATATTGTTCCTTAGTGGACTGAATTGGCTTCTTCCAATTATTGGTAATTAAACTGGGATGTCATCAGTGTATTCGTGGCTACTCTGAATAAACATCCTCTTTGGATGGTCGCCGTGAATTGAAGGAAAGCTTCAGCTTCTTAGCTGGAAAGTTGGCACCACAGCCAAAATGGGCAGGTAGTTCAGCTTCATAGCTAGCTATAAGCTTCATGGAATCCTCACTGATGCTCTGCTTGTGATGGCCAGCTCATTGGATGTTATGCACACTTATTGGTTCAACCTAAACAGCTAAAGCATTCTGAAAGTTTGGGTAAAGACGCCAGGTCTTTGATACCAGATGGGAACTCTGTTGTACAAAACCTAGCTAGATGTTGAGTTCTTCAACAGTGATTATGAAAGAGGCTAAAATCCTTGTGAGTTTAGGCATATGCAGGTTCAACCTGAAATGCCAACATTTCAATTTTGGTAACGAAGCTAGCTAGTTGTTAGATACCATGAGGAAACCATCTTATGAAAAGCCTGCCTGGAAGCAAGATGTCGGGTTCTCAACTTTGGTTGATTGATGGCACTTGCTTTCTGTGGAACCAGGGGCGCACCTAGGAAGTTAATTCAATTCAGGGGGAGGGGGGGGGGGGGGGGGGGGATAAGAAAGACGTTTAAAATATTGACGGCTAACATAAAAATTTTGGAAGGTTCAAGTTCACATTAAAAATGAAAAGTAAAAAGTATTAAGCGTAAAAGTTGTTTATTAAGGCTTCACAAAGAAAGAGAAATATAGATCTTAGAAAAGTAACTTTTCAGATATTTTTCATAAATTGTCAAAACGGAATTCGGCGTGTTCTTTATAGTTACGAAAGTCATTAATGATAGTGTATGTAGTAAACGTCTCCGCAATATCTTTGTCAATGTGCACAATCAAATTATCTATTCATCATCCAACTTATTTCGGAGTTGAGTTTTGATCATCATAACCAAAATGCTCGTTCAGTAGTTGCAGTATCACTTACTTTGAGTATTAAATATATAATTTCACTATTCACAATAGTTTATATAATTGTAAGATTAGTCAACAACAAATCAATAATCTTGTCTAAAAAAAGCTTAACTAGTACATGTACATATGCATTAGTAATGTAATTATTACTTTATGTGATGAAATTAGTGCACGTATACATCGATATACTTTAGAACTTAAGCACAAAAAAAGCTAAGCTTGATTTATTGTTTTTCTTTGTAATTTGTAAATTCAAAACTTGAAGTACTGAAGATGGAGCAGGGAAAGCAGAAAATTATGACGGCCAGTGGTATAAAAAGGCAAAAAGTCAACAAAAAGAAACCCTAATCGATTAATACTAGAGTATAATGACATTTTCGTAAATATACAATATACGAGTACTTCTTCATAGAAAAGCTAAAAAAAATTAAAAAATTTGGGATGACCGTGATCCCTACCCTTCTTTCGGTCCGCCCTTACGTGTAACACATGCTAAGTGCTCGATTACTAAACCACATGCACAACAATAAGAATTAAATGTGTGTTCACGGGGATGTGTGTGTTCATGGGGATGAATCGTTTTCCCACCTAGTTACCAAATGCTGATTTTTGTCCTAGGGAACATGGCATTATGTCCAGCGCAGTACAATATTGAGATGAACCATGTGCCCAGAAGTCTCCAGATGCTGTTGTTTGGGTGTGAAATCAGAGCCCAGCATATGTTTATTGTTCAATGCACCCCTATTAGCTTCCAACTATATATATTAACAAAAGTTGATTCAAGGGTGAAGGGTACCGTAGACTTGTCTACATCTCCCAAAAGATAATTTCAGACCATGAGATGCATGTGGATCTTCACATTTTCTTGTCCATTCTCAATGTTTAGGATGGAACTTGTGGACCTAAGCACTTGAACATCAGTTGTTTTGAGGGTTCAGATGAGATATTTCCATGGCAAACATGCTTGATTCTTAAAGTTTAAATGAATGGGAGTCACGTTAGTAATCCATGGTCTCCAACTTGCATTTATCACCAAAAGATCAATAAAGTGCTTCAACATGATCTTAAATGACAAAATGGCACCCAAGTAGAGTTGAGAGCGGTTATTATTTTCTTAACCTTATCAGACTCGCCCAAAATATTATGTGAGAAAATTTATGGGTAGCTGTATTGGCATTCTTTGATTACTTGCATTCCAGTGCAACGACACTTCATTTTACGATAATTATAAATTAACTGCACAAAAAATATCATTTACTAAAGAGAGAGCGCCAACAAAAGCACGGAAAGTTTATCCCTCAAGCCAGATTTCTTCTCAAAATACCACAAACCAAGTCCAAGGAACAGAACAATAGTGAGCATATTCTCTTTGTACTTTCAAAAATAGATAGTTTACACGATGTAGGCCTTTTTTGTACTTCAAAAAAAACAAAAATATTATGTTCTCAAACAAGTCTAGAAAAAAAATAATTGTGTTGTACGTCAGTGATGCAGTCACGTGACCATCCTGCTTATCAACTCTTGTACTTATTTTTACTTCCAATTTGCAAACAATCCTCTTTGGGAGCAATTTCTTAAACGTTATTGCAAACCGCGTTATTTGAGGGAAAAAAAATTGATTTTCATACAGTTGAGAAATGACATTATTGGTCCACGTGTATTTCGTGTGAGCTACTTGAATAAATTTTGGCACATGACTGTGTGAGTAAGGATCGTCAGTCTGATGTACTGTTGCTAAAAATTATAGTGAGAATTTTTATTGCTAAATTGTCGTAAGCGATGTATGTTGAGTTGAGTAGAGCGAAAGTGTTAAATATCTATGCTATATGAAACGTTGTGGCCAAAGCATTTCCTTCCATTGCGGGTTAATAAGTACGACCCATTTTATTTTTTAACTTAAACGTTTAACACGATTATAATATCCAAACAAACTAATCTTTTCAATTATAGTTCTGGAATTTTAAAAGACGCAACTGTTTGGCTATTTAAACCCCCCCCCCCCCTCTGTTTCATCTTCCTTCCTCCCTCCCTCTCCTCTGCAACCTTTCAATCTTCTTTCTGTGGACTTTCTCTCTCTAGAATTAGCCCTTTATCCTTCCTGCTGTCTTGTCTCCATACCCATTTCAACTACTTTCCCTCTCCAAGCATTCTGTCATTTGAATTGGTACGTCCTGTTCTTGAAACTCTGAATCTCTTTCTAATACTCCCATTGTCCATTGGCGTTTCATTATCATGCAGTTAGGCGGATATTAAGTTCTGGGTTGTCTTGATTATGGTACAAATGTCCACAACTTATTCCATTTTTTGAAGAATGGGCTGTAAGAGAATAGAATCCATGGCTTCCACTGCTGATAACATGAGTTGGTGTTTGCTAAAGAATGGTCCACTGGGTATGAGACTTATGTGATCAACCCAAAAAAGAAAAAAAAGAAGGGAGATGAAACTTAAGCTTACAGTGAAATAATGTCAAGTTGGTTATTAATTTTATATATTTGTAGACCAAAATAGGCAGTTTATATGTCCACATTTTATGATTTTTAAAATGTAAAATCCATCACCCTTTTCAGTTTATTCCCCCTCTCTTTTTTTCTTCTTTTTTCCTGACTAAAATCCTCCAAAGGCAATGATGTTTTCATTACTAGTCTTCTTGTATGTGATTATAGATAGCTTAAATGATTCTTCCATCTGCCTGTCTTCGGAGCTTGAAGTTCTCACACTTTTCTTTGTTGAGGTTGTCTATTAAGTTAGTGGTCCACCTGTCTTGGCTTAGTTTGAGCAAGTGGTTGTGGATTGTCCAGACAGATACTCAGCTAAGCCTCAACACAAGTTGTAGGAGCTGGAAATGAAAATATGAAGTAGCTGTCAAAATGAAAACCTCTTTATTGTCATATTGATTTTCTGGGTCAATTGCAGTGTGACATTAACTTGCAATTAGCTTTTGACAAGCCATGAAACTTTGTAGATTGAGAGTTAAATTGAACTTTCATATTAGCTTGGGTGGAACAAATTTGTCCTTGAGTGTGATGCTCACATATTTTTGTTCTCTATTCAAGTTACTATAGATCAAGATGGCATATGAGGACCGGTACAGGCAGGCACAGAGGGCCAAATACGATTGCCTTCTTTTTGGTACACTTTTTTTTTTCTTCAATAAGATGGTTGTAAATTGCATAATAAATGTATGACCCTATTTTGAATATCCAGATTTAGATGACACTCTTTACCCCCTTAGCTCTGGATTAGCAGCTGGATGCCTCAAGAATATTGGAGGTAGATGTCTCTGAGTATCATACTCCTTAGTGTCATTGAAGGTGTTATATGCTTCTTTGTTTCTGATGTAAAACTGTATTACTTTTGCCAGATTACATGGTCGAAAAACTTGGTATAGATGAAAGCAAAATTTCGGACTTGTGTAACCTACTCTACAAAAACTATGGGACAACCATGGCAGGTCTTAGGGTATGGCTTTTTACACTCGTTTAAGATTTTTTTATGATTAGAGCAAGAACTAGATTGAAAAGTATTAATCTTTGGGTTTTTTGTTTTTGCAGGCAATCGGCTATGACTTTGATTATGATGAATATCACAGGTGAGCAATTTTTACCTTCTATCATACCTTTTTCGGTATATTAATGATAAATATTTATTAAGTTGATTAATATTTTGACTTCTCATTTTGCAGTTTTGTTCATGGAAGATTACCTTATGAGAATCTAAAACCTGATCCTGTTCTAAGAAGTCTTTTGTTAAGCTTGCCTATTCGGAAAGTTGTAAGTCCTTGTTAGATGATAAACAACGCTTGACAGAATAAGTTTGCAGTGTTTATAGTTGATGATTATTTTCCTTGTCTATTGTGTAAATTAGATCTTCACAAACGCCGACAAGATCCATGCTGTCAAAGTTTTGAGAATACTTGGTTTGGAGGAGTGCTTTGAAGGGATTATCTGCTTTGAGACTTTGAATCCCATTCACAAGAGCACTGCATCTGACGATGAGGATGACATTGCGTTCATGGGCTCATCATCTTCTTCTAGTATCTGTACTAGAAGTGGTGAGATTTTTGACATTGTTGGACATTTTGCTCAACCTAATCCGCTCTCAGTTTTACCGAAGACGCCAATTGTATGCAAACCATCTGAATCTGCCATTGAACGGGCTCTCAAGATAGCGAACATCACTCCTGAGAGAACAGTAAGATGATTACCCCTTTTGGAGTTGAATATCACGCCTTTCAAGCTAGTTGCTTTCATATGTACTCATGTTTTTCCACTGATGGATCTCTTGCAGTTGTTCTTTGAAGATAGTGTCCGCAACGTACAGTCTGGAAAGCGTGTTGGTCTCGACACTGTGCTGGTAAGTCGCTAGTGATTTTTGTGCCCAAGAGAATGTTTATTAAATGCTCAGATTAGATACTGTAAGTTGGCCTGTGAATGAAAACCGCCCTAGAGTTGTTCAAGTTTGGTACACAAAATCTAAGCAGCTTGGCATGCTTATTGCTTAAGCTGGATCTCAAGCGAGCTTGACTTCGAATAGATTGAGTTGTGCATAATTATCTGCTCATCTAGTGGACCAGCAAGTATTGTGTCCAATCTTGGTTGTTTATCTCACAAATCAATTTCCAAAATAGCCTCTAAGAGTAGCTCAGTTTGTCTAGGCCCTAAGCTTGTCCCTTTCCCGTTATCCACCCGATGAAGACAAAGATTAATGTTGACAATCTGATAAAGCTCTTATGACTGAAAAATCTATGCAGATTGGTACTTCTCAGAGAATTAAAGGTGCAGATTTTGCATTAGAAAGCATCCACAACATGAGGGAAGCACTTCCAGAGCTCTGGGAAGCTGACAAGATAACTGAAGTTGTTTACTCTGGCAAGGTTCCAGTGGAGACATCTGTGACAGCTTAATCATTTTCGTACTAATTCTATGTTTGCAGATATCATGTTCGTGTAATCTTGTAGATCCCAAATCATGCCCAATCGATAAAATGATGTAGATCTTTGGTTCTTATCATCAATTAATATAAAAGCTTTTGGTATCAAGCGAGTGTTCTATTTTTTTTATGTAAAACCGCCTTTCCTTCTCGTTCAGGAGCTATTTTAGCTTCTAGTCCAGGTTGTCGCAATCAATCTGTGATCACAAATAGCAACTGGAATGTTGCGCGATAATCACGCACATAGCGCAAAAACTAGCTGTTCTTTTGTTGGACAAGTTGTCAACATGTAT
Source organism: Escallonia herrerae (assembly GCA_033070095.1). Taxonomy (NCBI): domain Eukaryota; kingdom Viridiplantae; phylum Streptophyta; class Magnoliopsida; order Escalloniales; family Escalloniaceae; genus Escallonia; species Escallonia herrerae. The sequence goes on along the minus strand of JAVXUP010001070.1, from coordinate 162,734 downwards.
CCTTGTTATTTTAAGATTTGGTAGATGACCTCACCTGGAAGACAGTGTTGACATGAATTGTTTAGTTCTTCACCAGATTTACTTGAATCTGTTCCTACCCCTGAAATCAGCTATATTCAAGGTGCCAATCTTGGTTAAAAATTGTACGAATCTTATGAGGCTCGGGCACTGAAAGTTTGTTTGACAACACAAAGTGTGATAAGCATATATACTTCTTCATTTTTGTTTCTTTTTTCTTTAGGGAGGAACTTGCATACAACCACCAGTTGTTTGCATAGAGACTCCAGACGAGAAGAAGATTTTAGAATACCACTGATTCATGAATCATGAGAAATCCCATTGTCCCTTTACATTACCACACACTGGAATCCAGTTTTCGTACTTGAAGATTGGGAAGCTCTCGTCTCCATTCCTTGAGCTTCTGAAGCACTGAAAGCAGGTTGGCAAACAATTCCTACAGGTTATCAAACACGCCAAAACCCTTCAAAGATGCTGCTAATTGATTGTTTAACAGTAGGTACCTGTGGGTTTATATTTGAAGGCCACTAGAATAATTTGGGGCCACAGAAAATCTTCGTGCAATTCTGCATGCAGTTCCTCCTTTTCATTTTGTCTGCAAAGTTCACACTGCTATTAGTACGATTTCACCGACAATTAGAGGTGTAATTCGACTGGACAACTCGTGTGCAACTCACGTAGAGATACAAGCTTACTTTTAGAGTAATTGTTGTGGACGCGGGCACAAAATTTTTTGCCCACCAGAAACATAGGCTGAACATGTAAAAAGATTTTCAAAAGTCCGCCCAACCAATGAGCCAGCCTGTCCAACTTTTATATAACATAAACTATGTATATTTAAAGCAGGACTAGACTTCTTAAGATTGTTTTGACTTGTCTTTTTCTTTTTTATTTATTTTGTCCTAAAACATTGTTTTCATGGTAATATTTAAATCCATATTGAGACTTCACTATATTTTTCTTCGCCACACTAATTACTAGACTTGTATGAATATTGATAAGCAAAAACTCAAGACTAATTGCTAAACTTGACTGGTAATTGATACGCGTAAAAATTAATTAAATCAAAACTAATTTGTAATCTTGGACAACTCGTGGGTAGCTTGTGCCCACCAAAATTTTTATGGGCTGGGCGTTGGTAGATATTATTCGGCCTAAGTTTTTTAGAGTGGGCAGGGCATGGTCTGACCCTTGGGCCCGTCCAGCCAGCCCAAATTGCAGCCTACCAACAATGTGTAAAAAGTTTTTGTGACCATAATCGCAAACGTTAACCTAAAGTTAACTGCCAAATGCGATACAAGTGTTTGAAGTTGTACTTCAAGCGATGCCTCTACTAGTACTTCTCGACAACGCTTAGACATTTCAACCACGATTGCATTGGTACGAGTTTCAACACAGAAGTAGAATCAAAACTGGAGTCTGAGGGATAGGACAATATATATACCTGAGTTAAACCTGGCACATTGATCATGTGAACAACCAAGGAAACAAGAGGAGTGTTCGCTTGAAGAAGGTGAGCTGCTCGAGTCGCCGGAAGAAGGTGGAGACGCAGGACTGCTCGAGTCGCTGGAAGAAGGTGGAGGCGCAGAGCTGCTGGACTGACGACACTCTTGTTTGCAAATCAGGGCACATGCAGCACTTTTGACACAAACCTTCTCGCATTCTTGGAAGCACTGGTGATTGGTTCCAAAAGCCTCCCCCTGCCAAGCCATTGCCATCATCATTAGCGTTGCAACCATCACCGCGCTTCCCTCCATTGTTGTGGTTCTGGCTTCTCTTCTGTGGTTTGTCTGGCTGTGAAAATAGAGGCTTGCACTAATGCAGGTCAGGTCAGCCACCTTAAGAGGCTATTTAAGGTGCAACTTTGCTGGTTTTCTGCTACAGAATGTGCAAAGTCACAATAAAGGTAAATGTTGAGATCATGGATATCTAGCTTAAGTAAAACAAAAAGGAGATGAGATTACTGAAATCTTGGAAGATTAGTGGAGTCAAGATTTACGCGTTTTGTTAGAAGAGATTCTGAAAGTTTATGACAATTTCTCCCCAAAAAAACCGTTGTAGAAGAAGATATATTGGAACCCCCGGTAGGTCTTAAGACTTGCTTCTTTTTGGGGTTCGAATGATGGAAATGTAGGCACATTTTTCTCATAAAGCCGATACAAGTATAATAGAGGTTATGGAAATTTATAATAAAGACTTGAAGTATTTTAAGAAAATAAATTTCCTCAATGAGAATCAAATTAAATGAGTACCTAAACTCTAGAGATAGCTCTGAAAGATCGTATGTACTATCTAATGTCAACACATCTTTTTATGACGTTATGAGATGCGACACTCGCAACTTTGATTAGAAAGCTTGATGTTATAACAGAAGGTATTTGTGATTTTAGCCAAAAGCATGCATGTTTACACGTACCATTACTCGGCAAATATCACCTGCATAATTACCTCATTATTAATTCCCTGCATACAAAACACGAACAGACGCCTCACGGTAAATAAGACTTCGTAAGCTCGACCCAGGATACTATTTTCTGAACTCGGAGACAACTATGCCCTCAGGTGTAGATATCTTTTCTTAGCTTCGCATGCCAAAGGAAATTGAAGCTTCTTTAAATAAAGGGTTAAATACAAAACTTTTCTCTGTAATACGCACGTTTGCAGTTCACTCCTCCTAATTATAACTTTGGTTATAATGTCCTCCTATTGACAAAACCATGGTAAAACCATTCCTTAAAAGTAACTTTGTTCCGAAAATGCATTTCTAAGTAAGCATATGGCATGTGCATAAAGTAAGAGTAATAATATCATTTTAGATACTAACATTAAGTTAAAAATTAAATTTATACAATAGACTTATTCTTTTTTTTTTAGTCATGATTCTTTAGTTTTCATTTTGTTTTTCTTATCACCACGGCCACCGCCACCATTTGGAACGTCCCTCCCCAGTGGCGGCCTCATTTCCAACAAATAGCACCATCAACACCACCATGCCGGCGTAGCCACACTACCCTCAACAATCCACCATTGTTGCAATCATCAACAAGCACACAAAGAATGTACCACCAATGCCATCAACGCCGCCACCACACCAGCTGCAACACCATCGTCAATAAACCTGCATAACACGCCCAGAGCCAAACCCATAACAACGATCGCAGCCGACTGCCAAACCCAAAACTGCCACCGCCAACCTCCATCAACCTCCACCACAACCTCAATAGCCTACAAATTACCCACCTACCACCAATCGCCACATCCGCAGCTACCGATTGCCTCGTCCACCATGAACCTCCACCATCTCTGTATATCGCCCACCACCACCAATCGCATCAGCCACAACCATTGATCTCATCCCCCTTTATCTCCTCATAGCTACCACCACTCACAGTCGCCTCCACTCCTCTTTGTCATCTTCATCGATAAGACCATCGTCCCCCTCCCTTCCCCCTCATCACCATCACACCCCATCACGTCCGTCACTGTCACCATACCCATCAGACCCTCCCACCCTTTATCGCCACCATCCAACCTAACTCACACCCAACTACCTCGACCGCCATACCCACCACTGTCTGCTGTCAAACACATTTCCTCGAACGCCAGACCCACCACCTTTACTGTACCCACCTCCATTATGCCCCTTCTCCATATCCCGAGAAGGATATTGACGAAGCCAGCCAAAGGCATTGATAGTGGCCTCCCCCAGTGCAGGTTGTGGTAGTTATGATTTAGATGAAAGGTTGTGGTGGTGATGGAGAGGGAAAGGGGATCCGGGCTTGGGGTTAAAAGGAGTGGATAAGAGAAAATTTTAAAAAGAAATAAAAGACACGTTTTATTAGTTTAATTGCATGGAACTAAAATAACATTATTATCCTTATTTTATGCACATGCACGATACTTACATGCTTACTCAAAGAGTTAGGTAGTTGTGGTGGGTTTCAGCAATTGTAGCTGTGGTCTGAGATGTAAGGGGTGGGTGGTCTATGACGGTGAGGCAGTCTAGAAATGAGAAATCAGGAATTTAATCAGAGGGTGCTAAAAATATATCTAAGTCATTAAATTCTTTTATAGGTAAAAATAGAAAAAAAAAACTAAAAAACAACCAAAAGATCTTATTAAATTTCATAAGAGCCACTAAAGACTCTTTACATCATCAAACTATTTGATTCCATATAAACGGTCAAGCATTTCTGCTACCTCTTAATTTAATGTGCATTATGCTTATTCTAGGATAAACATCTGTGCATTTTCAACTGAGAGGTGCCGAACTTAGTGAGAAACTAATATCAGTCAATCTCTCATTCTTTTAACAGAATTTGCTAGATATTTTTTAATGTGGCTTTGGAAGTTCATCCTACTTTCCTTTAAGAAGCTATTTTGTCCACATATACCCAGGAGCATACAACCCTCCCACCCCCAACCCAACACACACAGACTCCTTTTCCCACCTCTTAAAACAAAGACAGAAAAGAAAAGTGAAGGTTATCCCAAACAAGTACATGAAGGGTTTGGATCAACTTAATTAGAAACAAGATTATAGTAAGTTAGTAACTCACTTTAAGGAAAATGGCGTTAATGACACCATAGAGGATACATAAAAGCAAGTAGATTTTTGACTGATAGGTAAAAATAAAGCGTGAATTCTCGGTCCTTGCCTTTTTTATAACTATTAGTCAAGAAATGAAAGAATGTCAAAGTAAAATCAACGAAAACTCACATTTTTACATTTAGTTAACAAACTTCAATATGTTTTTAGTACATTTTCCTTTCATATAGGTGTATAGTATGGATATTCTCCTTGGCAACTAGATCGTTGGATGAGTATGCTCTTGAGGCCCTCAACTATCACAAATACCAAAATTACCCAAAGAACAAACATGATTCTTCTTTATTTCCTCAGATAAATGTCATTATAAATCTCATTACAGAGACACGAACCATCTTTGTTAGAGAAACAATATATAACAACCCACAGCAAGATATCTAAAACCAAATGCACTCTCTGACTTTTGCCGCAGTAATCTAGAATGAAGAGACTACCAGTCAATAATAAACCATAGTTCAAAGAAATAATTAATGGACCCAAACTCTCTCGCTCACAAACCAATTACTGAATGTGGAGAGAAAAGTACAGCACGTACTTGTGACTGTATCTCACTGAAGAACTCCTTCAACTTCTGCTCAAATTCATCAACTTGTTTTGACCTCCTACTTATCCTCTGTTTCTTATGTGACTTTAAGCTATCAATCTTAGCTACGACATAAAATAATTACAGTTCCAGCAGAGCTTTGTTCCACTTTAGTTGGTTGCAGAGAACTTGAGCCAGTGAAGTGGGAGAGTGGAAGACCGAAGACGAACATAAAATAAAAAGAAAAGGTTCACGGGCTTTTGTGGAGTGGCTTAGTTGGCTGAAAGGGAGATCAGAAGTTGTAGCGTTGCCGCAAACAGCAGAAATGAGAGAAAACCGAAAGATACTAGAAATGGTCAAGGGTCACCGGCAGAGGGTGGTTGGACGGTAGAGTCCTCGCCTCGCAGTCGCCACTCTCCGGTCAGTCCGCCGGTCACTGCTTCTTCTAATCGATTGATGGCTCCAGATCTGAAGAGTGAAGACCAACTCCTCCGCAGTCGGAGCCTCCATTCATTCCAGATCTACGTTGGCCTCCACTCGCTGTTGGCTGTCACACGTCGCCCATTGTCGATGAGTGGGTGTTTGCGGTCCTAGGGGCATTAGGCAACTCGTAAAGAGTGAGACAGAAAGACGAATGAGGTGGATGGAAAGAAAAAAAATTGGGGAAGTTGAGGGGGTACATCAGCCCCCCCCCCCCCCCCTCATTCCAATGTAGGCCCGCCACTGCATCATGGTGCTTGGGTTGGCCGCCAATAATAGGGGTGTAAGATGCCCAACAAGTCTGCTTCCCAAGGATATGGGCCGGAGTCGGAGACAGAGAGACGTTCTAGACAGAAATTAATTATCAATTGTTTGAAGAGTTGTAAGTATTTTCTTATAATCCAGTTTTCCTTATATCATTATAACAATCATTAATACACAACGTTATTTTGACGCAATAATGTTTTAGCGACACTTTAATGCTCATGCTTATTCTTGTTTGACTATTGGGTACACGTACATATAGGCAAAGATAAGGTGACATGGCAAAAGAGGATAAGAATATCAAAGAGCGAGCAGTAAACAGTGCGTTAACGGCTGAAACGAAAGACGGCACACCGTACACGTACCCCTTTAACCCTGCTTCGCGAATCTTCGGCACCCGGATGGATACTAATCCGTGCCACTAAGACCTGCTCCTTTAATGGCTTTGGTGACACGTGTCCCCCTTCTCTCAACGACCACTTCACCTTGTGCTTCATTTCGTCGATGCCGAGCTTTTAAGTGTGAGAGGAGGTTCAGAAGACTTGCAGCTGTGGTTTCGTCGGAAATGGCGGATTTGAGCACCGTGCTTGTTACCGGCGCCGGCGGTAGAACCGGTAATCCTTATTATTGACTTTATATCGGCATATCTCAATTTTGATTTCTCGGTATTTTTCTGGATTTAGGTGAATTTAATAGGAATGCGATACTCTCCCTATGTCTCGTTGGATTTTATCACTTTTTGTGAAATTCTAGGATAGATTTTAGTGCAGGTAAACATGGAATTGACCTCTAATAGCAATCGTAGATTAAATAAGAATCGGAGGGCAAGTCAAGAGTTGAAATAACGAGCATAGTCAGCTTTTACCTTAGCAATTAAACGAAAACGAAGAAAGTGTTTCGACGTACGTTTCAAATTTGACTCTTGGATGATTCTGAGCCTAGTATTTCAATGTAATGGATTGGAGTGCCGTCGGATGATATGTTTTGGTCTTTTCGGACTCCCACTATCAGGGGTACGATAATAAAATGTCGGTTCTGGAATTTTATAATTTAATTTCATGGGACAGGGTTTTTAGAGTTGAATTTCAGACCTACAGCTGGGTTTTCGGTTTATTGTCGTTAGTCTCAAATAAAATGCACTGAAAATGAGCTCTAACATTGAAAAGGAATATATTGCGACTGAGAAGCCAGATACTGAACCTGGTGATGTTGTTGGACTACTGTCTAAGGCCTCAAGAAAAGCTCTTTCTTCTTTCTACTTAGGTTTTGGTAAATATGTAAACACAGGGTGGTTCACAGAATGCAGTCAATTATCGCTCAAACTTATATAGAACTAGGAGACAAAGAGACCAGATGATCTTATACTCTCTCTTCTGTATTCCAATAGTTTGTACTACTTTTAAGTGGAATCTTAAATATCAAGTTCTATATGTTATCAGTAAGTTTGGATTTGCTGATGGCACTTATCTGGATATAAGTAAGACCTCCTCTTTTTTTTTTTTTGCTTATTCCACGACAAAAGGGTTTATTTACTCTCCCTCAAATGGTTGTTTTACTCTCCCTCAAATGGTTGTTTTACTCTCCCTCAAATGCTCAGGCCAAATTGTTTACGAGAAACTAAAGGAGAGGTCAGATCAGTATACTGGAAGAGGATTGGTCAGAACAGATGAAAGTAAAGGGAAAATTGGTGGAGCTGATGATGTTTTTGTTGGGGATATAAGGGATTCTGATACCATAGTTCCTGCAATCCAAGGTATCGATGCTCTTGTAATACTCACAAGTGCTGTGCCCAAGATGAAACCAGGTTTTGACCCAAGTAAAGGCGGAAGGCCTGAGTTCTATTTTGAAGAAGGAGCATATCCTGAACAGGTATAGTGCTACAGTATCTTTCAAGTGTAGGAGCCTGGCACTTTTGTATTCTCCTCTGTTATTTTGTTTTTTGCTGACGGTGTTAATTCTGATATAACAGGTTGACTGGATTGGGCAAAAAAATCAAATTGATGCTGGTGATTGTTTTGCTATTTTACTTTGTAATATATGTTTGAATAGTATCATTTGTTCACTGACTTATGTTCTTATTTTACAGCTAAAGCTGCTGGAGTGAAGCAAATCGTGCTGGTCGGCTCAATGGGAGGAACAAACCTCAACCACCCGTTAAATAGTTTGGGAAATGGAAATATATTGGTTAGTAATGCCTTCTCTTGGGAAACATTACTATTTGCTTCCAGCTTGTGTTTTTCAAGCTGTGGATCAATTTTGATTTAAGCCATAACCCTTGTTTATTTTTTTAAAGTGAATGAAGTTGGGTCTCGCTGTAATTAAAAATTTCCTTTTACAAGTGTTTATCCTAATTCTAGAAGTTTCTTGAAACTGCATTTGGCATATTTCTCTTGTCAACATCAGAAAAGCTTTGTGCTTAAAATGTGGATGACCGAAGTTTGAAATCTAATGTCATTTAATGACCGGCCGATGTCATACTTGGGAGGTGCTAGAAAGTCTTGTAAAACTTGTAACAAGGTTTAAGTAGCTGTACAGCGTACTTGCTTCCAATTTGTCTCAAACCTTCGAGATGATTGCAAAGGTCATATTTTGAGTTTGCCACATTACAGGTATGGAAGAGAAAGGCTGAACAATATCTGGCTGACTCTGGAATTCCATACACGATCATAAGGTATGTCCATCCACTTCTGGACTTGGCATTTGACCCTGGGTGCACTCTCTTTGGTGGTAATTCTTATATTTTCTGTGATTGTTCTTTTAAAATTGACAGAAGAAGAGAGAGCATCAGATTTTTCTTTCTTTAAAGACTTTTGACGATCATGAAATCACTTCATAAGGGTGTTTGTTTGGGAGGGGGGCTGGCTACAGTATATGGTTTATCGTTTCCTACCTGTGATGTCAAACATGTACAAAGCATCTCAACCAATGCTCTCTCTCGTCTACTCTCAATTTGAAAACATTCTCTTGCCTTCTCAGTTCATATTTCGTGCCATGCCTTTAGTCCTTAACTACCTCTTGTTACTATGATTTGGGTCTTCATGTCATAATGAATGTTTCTGGAACTGCAAATCTCCTTTATGTTCCCACTTCTACTGCTGTTCTTGTTACTCAGGTTTTCTAGGTTGACTGTTTGACTTATTTCTTTCTTGGATACACAGGGCAGGAGGCTTGCAAGACAAGGAAGGTGGTGTTCGAGAGTTACTTGTTGGAAAGGATGATGAGCTTCTTCAGACAGAGACGAGAACCATTGCCAGGGCTGATGTTGCAGAAGTCTGCATTCAGGTGCCTATCTATAAGGGCTGAGATTATGCAAAGCTTGCTGCTTGTTATATCCTCCGGATTGGATCTTTTGCTTGTGCTTTACTTGTCTGAGTGGCATTGCTTCTTTATGAACAGGCACTACAGTTTGAGGAGGCCAAATTTAAGGCATTTGATCTGGCGTCAAAGCCTGAGGGGACTGGCACACCAACAAAGGATTTCAAGGCTCTATTTTCCCAAATTAGCACTCGCTTTTGAGGTCCAGTCGGCTGTGTTAGCTGTTGGGTGCATGGATGCCCCATTTCCAGAGTCGCTTCGATAGAGTTATATCAGGATCCTGATTTTGATCTATAAAGGTATACAAAACCGAACAAGGATGTTAGCTGCTGTTGTGCTTTCGAGCCTATGTATCACTTATGCTCTAATCGAGGATAGTAATTTTAATAGAAATAATGATGACTCCTATTGTAATCGGACAGCACATGTCCCTTATCTTCTGATGAAAACGTTTATGCTTGTGTTGATGCTTCACTTTGTCGAGTGGAGAGGAATGCAGTAATACATGTACAAAAGCAGTTTTGCTGAATCTTTTTGGCTTGAAACTGACTCTACTCTCATTCCCTGAAGACTGGGTTGAAGCCGTAGGTTTGAATGCCATCGTTTGTTGCACCGGGCGCAAACGCATTCGCGACATTTAAACTGCGTAATCAATATCATTACCCTATAATCAGCATTGAGTCCAACACTCCAAATCAGCTGGCTGTCTAGTTTGCCTGGTTGTTTCCAAGTTCCAACCAGGAAACGCGTTCGTCCATGAAGCTTTATGTTCCCAAAACTGAAAATTACAGTAGATGCGCCTCTAAAATGCAGACATTCTCACCAACTGTTGTGATTTGGTGTTTCAATATTCCAATTCGATGTATGTCAAATTACAGTAGATGCGCCTTTATGTTTTCGCCAATGTCAAAAGCTACGATTTTATGATATATATGTCAAATTCCACATCTGAAAAATGTACTAGTATTGTGCGTTCACCAAACCAAACATGTTTGTACGTTTGGAAAGTTCAAAACGGTGAGCACAACGCAAATAGTTTACATTTATGGTTTGCAGAAAATTGATCAATCTTGGCTGCTAGACTACGTGGTAGATTCAGAATTAGCTTCATCAGGAATTGCTTAGTTGCGCTTCAATGCAGAGTTTTGGACTCCACATTACACTACAGAAATAGGACCAGCACCACAGCTGCATTTGAACAGATTCCATATTCCAGTTTGGTACTTGTCTTATATACACACACACACACGAATACAAGATCATGATATGTTACAAGTAAAATTGTGTAACTTGACGCAATAACTGCTTCCTGTGTCGCTGCCCTTATATCATCTCCGCTTGAATTGGTTTGTTTTAAGTGAAGGTTCCCAAAACTTCAATAAGAAGGTAACAAACAAGGAAAAGTAACTTTGTTAAGCTTTGGGGACTATGAACAGAAACAGCCCATAACTTCAGTACTTCCCTCCAAAGTCCCTAAACAAAACCGAGCAAAGTATCAGACCGCAACTCCACACTAATCGATCAACAGCCAAACTGTATTACCACGGCGAACAAGAAAGCAAAAACACAAACAGAAGTCAGAGCTTCAAAAGAACTCCAGAAGAAGGCCCATTTGGACATGATAAACTTGATTCTGAACAAAAATTAGGCTTCAATCTTAATGTGAATGACATCATAGTCTTTGCTAAGCGACTGTCAGATCCAGTCTTTTGATTTTCAAGGCCAGTCTAGTTTGCTTGCAGTAGAATTCTCTTGGTAAGTCTTTACAGAAGCTTTATGGGCATGGAGAAAAGGCCTACGATTGAGAGCTTGCGAAACCACTTATAAATTAAGTGGGTAGTGTGATACTTTCCTAATACAGAAACGCCAAGTTCAGGGTCAAAAGCTTGACGACTTAAATTAGCGTTTTCTTAACAAAAGAACAAACACAAAGAAGTTACCCAGACCCACGAATTCACCCAACCCTGGCAAGACTAGGATCCACATATTCATTTGGAAACGTTTCACCTGGGAACATAGTCTACAACAATCATGTAGTGCTAGATTTACTTGGAAGTATTAAGACCTAAGTCAGATGAATAGATTTATTCTCATTACGGAGCTAGTATCTAAACTATATCATCACTTGGCACAAAACAAGATGTTAATGAAAAAAGTGTAATAAACAAATTTTCTTTCATACTCGATATGTGAACATCTTTCTGCCCATTTACCATTAAATGCAAGTTTAACACAATAACACAATAACTTCTCATATTCGCCCCTTCAAGAAATTGGACTTCTCACTAGGCATGTTTCTCCTCTTCCCACATATCTCTAACTAGGTGTGTTTACGTAATATTCTCTTTCCAGTAAGAATCTACATACTCATGTCTTCCAAAATCCTCTTTCCTGAGTCAAGAAGGCTTCAGCATTCTGCCTTTTACTTAAGCAAGTAAACACAAGGAAAGGGATCCGTCATACAAAGGCCATCAGACAGTTATCCAGCCAGTTGCCACCTTTTCTTAGAAGTCAATACTTTCATCACTTGACTTGGGGCTAATAACTCCATGTCATACTATGCTTAGTTCCTACAGCATCATTCCAAGAGTATAAGATGATAGCATAATAACAAAGGTTGAGATAAAGAAGGGGAGGATTACTTCCACACCCTCTTTTGCTATTTCCCGCCTCATTATTGCTAGAGGTCCATGAGCTAAAATTCTATACCTTTAAATTAGAAATGGGTAATGAAATAACAAAAGAGGAGGTGCAAAATTTGCATTTTTCTTAACAATTCGTGTTCTAAATTGATCACATGATATCAAACAGTTTGGTTTTAGCCATACAATACAAGGAAAGGATTCGTGGTCTTATAAAGCAACTCCACCACAAAAGCTTTATGTTTCAAAAACACAAACAGAATAAGGCATACTTACAAGGAATCATCAGCAAAAAGCAGATAGTCAGCCCTTATAGAGGAAGATCTTTATGAAATGCTTTCTGTGCTTCCTCTCTAATGCATGAAAGGTTAGTTGTTATCTCTCTGCAAAGTCTGCCTTCAACCAGGCGAACAGGCAACCACAGTTTTGGCTCCACATCAACAACATATGACAGAGTTGTATGAAATTCTTGGGATACCAAGTAATCAATCTGTTCACGTCTTTCTGTCTCATGCTGACATTGAATATAGTAAAAAAGTCATGAGCTTGATGGGATCACAAGGTTCTTTAAAGTACTTAATATGTGAGACATGCTAAAGTCATTCTCTTTAGTATTGAAACCTTGACATACACGCATGCACACATATTCGTGTCTGTATATCTATATCGGTGCATATGTAGTAGCACATAGCAGTGTTGCCTATACACTCGCACACACATGTGGCAAAGCTTTTCAAAGTCTTGGGAGTTAATTTGATTTACCTCCTAGGCAAAAAGATCTGGTAGGATGACTTGAGAGTGTTGGATTAGTAGGAAAGCACATGATTCACGATTCAAAACTATTTGTGCAGGCAGTGAAGGGTAATTAAGTTATGGTCACTCAGTGATTGCAAGACATATGTTTCTGAACTAGCTCTCTTAATTTGTTGGCTTGTGACCCTAGTCACTAACTGATCCTAATATTAAATAATTCAAAACTCAGAAGAAGGCCATATCAAAATAAACATTATTGATGGAGGGAGGGGAGGGAAGGGAAGCAAACAAAAATGGAGGCCCACTGCCAAGCAACATTTTAACATGGAATAAAAGGTAAACACAATGCTAAAGGAACTTTTTTTTTCCTTCCCCCAATGTCCATGTAAAAGCATGTAAGGTTAGTGTAAACAGTAACAACATATCGACATGAACAAACAACACAATCAATGACAGCAGGAGCTCTTTCAAAAAAATGAAATTCTCTCCATCAAGCGAAGAGCAACAAACCTTTTAACAAAATTTCCAAAAAATAATAAAATAAAAATAACGCAGAAAAAATTAACTTTTCCAGCTCCAAAGATCACTAGATTTGCAAAATTTCTTCTGTTTATACTATCCATGTTGTCCTGGTGGGCACTCCCATGTCGTAGAACAATTGAGTACGATCTGCAAAACAATAACTATTTTCGACAAGAAACACGGATAACTAGGATGCGGAAAGAAGAGAAAAAGAAAATTATCTGACCTGTTCAATAGACCACTTTCCTTCGAAGAGTTTGAAGTCACCTTCAATCATCTTAAATTCAATATCACGCCTTTGGCCAAAAGGAAGTGTCTCAAGATCTTTTTCGTAGCAATCAACAACACCTTTAGCATTAAATTTCAGCCCAAAGGCCAGACTCTGTTGTCCTATCTGTTTAAGGAATGTAGGAGTAGTATCAAGGATGAGGAGGCAGCACCAAATTTCAAGGGAATATCTAAGTAATCTGTTAACTAAAACTACTAAAAATCTACAAAGAATAAACAAAGTTATCTACGGAATGGCTCGGAGATCTTGAACATGCACGAAATTAAACACCACGCATAAGATAAGTGCATGTCAGTGCCAGTAAAATGACCTGAACCCATAAACTTAAGCACCCTCAAATGTAAGAGCTAACACCTACATCTTAGTTCTTCGAGATTTACTGGAGAAACAGAGAAGTATGTGAATTCAATATTAAGACATCCTCAGATGGGAAATTTAAGGCTTGTCTCCTGTGTGTGTCTGGGCTGAGAACAAACTTGAGTAAACGTGATGATCATGGCGGTCACCGAGGTGAGGAAGATCTTAGTGCGGTGATTGCTAAACGCTGAACAGTAACTACACATTACTTATTAATAAGCCCAGGGTGATTTGTGATTATTAATTAACTACAGTCCTATTCATGAGAAAGACGATCCTAGAATTAAATGATACCATAAGATTCGAAAGTATGACGTTTGAAAGTTACCTTAAACCTACATATGACATAAGAAACCTTTGAGCATCTTGCGCACCCAGTGTTATCAAAGGCGCGTCCGCACTCCCTGCGCCTCACCTAGGGCTAGGCGTAACCCCTTCAAAAAGGGGCGCGCCTTGCGCGACTAGGCACCCAGGTGCAAAGCCATGGTGGAGGCGCAAAAAAAAGCCCAAAAATCCTAATTTTTGATTTTTGCATCATGGCATCATCTCAACGGTTCATTGTTTTTTATTCTTTGTTTCATAACATAATAAATCAATATAACCACAAAAAAAATTAAAACCCCAACTCCCTAATCAATTGATTTTCTTATTATTGCTCATTATGCCAGTATCCCGTCCCCAATTGTTACTCTCTTTTAAGTGAATCTATTCCTTCACTTCACCTTGTAGACAAAGAGGATGAAATTGAGGAGGAATCTCTACCATGCTTGGAGCCTGTGGTTCTTTTTCGAGGAAAACATTGTAACCTTATCCTTCACTGATGATGAGTATGACTTTTTCATATTCACTTAGGATCCACTACGTCTCTTTGGATTTGAAACTTTTTCTAGTGTTAAAAATCTTTCTCAAAAAACCGGAGAGGGGTGCGGAAATAGTTGTCATCCCTACCTATTCTTCTCCTCCTGGCAGTAGTTCTAGTAGCTAGGGAGGCTATTTTCCTTTTGACTAAACCACGATGAAGTCGAGGTAAAATCATTCTCAAGTGACAGTGGAGTGATTTCATCCCAAGGACTAGAAATCTGTAACCTTTATGTTCAATTGCCATGTTCTGAATTTTTTTACATGATTTTATTTGTTTAACGCATTAAATCTATTTATTTTTATTTTGCGCCTCACTTCGAAAAGGCGCTCTCATGTGCCTTGCGCCTTGTGCCTAGACTCGCCTAGACTCCAGGGACATTTGAGGCTTATGTGCACCTGCGCCTTTAATAACTATGTGCGAACCCAAAGATCAGTCAGTAGCTATGTTACATAGACTCTTCAAAATGTGTGAAGTACTCAACACTCGGACATGGATATGGGATATGTGTCCGACACATCTGGTAGGATATGTTACTAAGAACACTACGTTATATTGTTTCTTTAGTTTGTTATTGCTTTGAGATGATCTCAGTTCTAAATTAAAACGATATGCATATCATAAAACAGTATGTAAACTAAGTAATAACTAAGAAACAAGAATAGGTGGGAATATTTTGTTGTGTCCCCGTGTCTTGAATTTTGAAAAATAGAAGAATCCGACACTTGGACACGTATCCGACTCGGACACTCATACCGAGTCCATGTAACATAGGTCAGTAGTGCCCAAAGCAAACTACTTCTAGAAACGACTTACCCCTGCCTTCTGGTTTTATTTCGACTTTGAGAATCCATTGTAGCATCTACTGATGTATTTCATCAGAAATATGCTATGGTATGCTGTTTATCCTATATATAAAGCATATAAAGTGTAAATTCCAAAACCTTGGTATGAGATATTTTTATCTGGAGTGTGATTAACTGTATTTACCTGAAAAAGGCGTGCAAAGTTGTCTCTCTTTTCAACCAACTGGCTGACAGCGAGACCAGGGATGAAATCCGCCAATCTCTCATAATCTGTCAAGATGTTCCAAACTGTTTGGAGGCTAGCCTCCACGGTAGCCTTTGATCGAATTCTCCGGCAGTTATTACCAACCTTCTCTATCTCAATCTCGATGCCAAGCAAACTACTGGCAATCTCATCATGTTCTTCGTCATCTAGGATGGCTTCATTTCCGTCGTTGTTCTCAGGAGATAAAGTAATGGAATCGACATCAGAAGAGTTTGGAGACAATCTACAGAATCTGGGTAGAGGGCGCTTCAAAGATGTATTGAATGCTTCAGGCGATAACACCGACGAGATTGTTGGTGGTGGTGATTGTGAGATTGGGGTTCTCAGTTCTCTGCCTACCGGGAATAAAGATGCTAACGCATGGGCATGAACACCACTACGAGAAGCTTCCACATACAGTAACGGAGGCAGTGAGTACCACAATAAAGCATTTGGGAAGGCGTGCATTTGCATTTCGTTCTCAACTCCTTCCCTGCAATCTCATATCCTAGAAATAAGTATTTTAAGTATTAAATTGACAGATACAGACACTACAGATTTGTCCAAGCACATGTCACTTCCGCGAATGCATAACGCCATACAAAATTCTACAATCCAAGACTAATGAGAGAGAGAGAGAGAGAGAGAACCACTTTTTCGTTTTAGGTCCCAAAGTGTTGCAGAAGATGATTAAATCGTTCTAGCAATACTTTAATTAACTACAAAATTTCCTATTAGCGATACTTTCGGAGGGCCAACGAAATTCGTGGAGCTCAAATTACGATTCCTAACAAATTTAATTAGATCAAGCAAACATAACAGCCAACCAAAAAGTAAAATCAGACAATTCAATTACTACAGTGAAAGACGATCAGCGACATACTTTGACGAGGCCAACTCTTGGAGTGCAATTAGCGAAAACTCAGTGCACAAAAAATCTGCAACATCAGAGATACGTGTATCATGTGAACATACATATTTATACATGTATATAATGTGTGTGTGTGTATGTGTGAGTGTGTGAGTGAGTGAGAGAGAGAGAGAGAGAGAGAGAGAGAGAGAGACCTTGTTGGATTGTAGAGGTGAGTCACTGAACGAGTTGAAGCGGTGGCGAAATCGTCTGCCCACAGGCGAAGTGGTGGTTATTATCGCCGGATGTCTATTTGTTTGGAAGTAGGTGACGTGGAATACTGGCTTGCAGTAGTACAGCTTCTGTCTGTCCTGAATTATTATTTTGCCCAAATTCATGAGAGGTGTAAGATATATAATAATAATAATAGTATTCTAATATCAATGGATTGGATTGGTTCGACTTCATCACTGCTACAGGCTTCATATTTTCTCATTTGCGAATTCAGACGTGCTCTTATTCGCATTAGAGATCTGAATCGACCTGTCTTGTTTCACTTCTCTCAATTTTTTTAAATTAAATTAAATTCATGTTAAAAAAGAGAAATAAGAAAGAACAAATTATACATAGATGTTATCGAATATGAACCATGTAAAGGAGTATTAGATTGATGGGTAAATTATACTAAACCCCCTAAGATTTACACCGTCTTTTCACCTAAGACCCTTACATTTCAATTTAAACACATAATACATTAAGGTTGAAATTAGTTCTAACTGAACGCAAAATCATTTTTCCCTTTAATAAGAGGTGGAAGGTCGTCTATGCCGAGGGGCAATATGGGTAACAACCCCTTCCCACTCCCATCATCTAACCACCAAATTCTCCATGTACCCACCACCAACAGCCAATCGCCACTTCAATGAAGTTCTACCAAACATTCGTGATCATCTCTGATGTTGCCGAATAGAGGTGAACGAAGAGGGAGATACATGGAGTTTGAGATCGATTTTTATCTGGTAACGACGAGCATTGTTTGCTCCGACACTTGTTAATGCAAATTTTCAGTGTTTTCTGATGGCTTGGCAACACGTGGAACGTCGAAATTTCGAGACTGCATCCATTTTTCAGATGCCCCCGAGGGGCGAGGGGGGGAGTGTTTTTCAGGGATCTCAGATCTATTTGTTTATTTGTGTGTGTGGATAAGGGGCAGTAGCCGACGGTGATAATAGCGACAGCAGGGAGCTAGAGGATGGCGGTGTGGTTAGATCATGGGTCGGTTGTGGGTGTGCATAAGGGGCATACGACAGTGGTGATGAGCTCTATGTATGTGTGATTCTCGGGCAGTCTGCGTGCTTTGTGTATCGTCGGTGTTGGTCGCCTTTGTGTGTGCACATGCGCATGTTGCCGGTGTGTGTATGTGCGTATGTATGTGTTTGATGGGTAGTGAGTGTGCAACAGGTGATCTGTGGTGGCTTGGCTTGGCTTGGCTTGGCTGGGCAACGACAGTGATGGATGGTGGGTGTTGAGATGAGGGGTGCTGGGGCAGATGGTGGGTGCGCCGTGTGGTGCTTTAGTGTGAGTGCAGGTCGGCGTTAAAGGTAAGTACGACAGGATCTATGTATGGGTATGAGAGACCAAGAATTTCCCTTCAAGTGACGTATTTTTCCTT
Organism: Escallonia herrerae; assembly: GCA_033070095.1. Lineage (NCBI taxonomy): Eukaryota > Viridiplantae > Streptophyta > Magnoliopsida > Escalloniales > Escalloniaceae > Escallonia > Escallonia herrerae. Next base: position 144,531 of record JAVXUP010001070.1, on the reverse strand, counting down.
TTTACCCAAATTGCCTCTCGACATGGACGGCCATCCACTTGTTTTTAAACGGAAAAATAATTTTAAGTTCAATTGAAACTAATTCTCAACATTAACACGTGTTATGTATTTAAATTGAAATGTTAAGGCCCTAGGTAAGAAATCAATGTAAATCTCAGGAATTTAGTGTCAATTTTTCTAAATTGGAAAAAAAAATGTATATTTATAAATAAATAAAATAAACATTGACAGCCGAGTAATGTGTCAAAACACGCACGCATATAATCAGACTCTCTCCAAACTCCTACAAGTCTTTTTTTAAATCAATAATACAAAATAATCCGCTCCAAACGGATTGGATCGATCAATCAAGGTAGTAATTGGTAATGGATCAAATTGGGGGCTATTCGCAGGGTCGAACTCCAAAGTTTCCAAAACAATGAGGGGGCAGTAGTAGCAACGATAACTCGTTCCACTCACCTCCGGACTAACCTGCCAAGTGCAAAAATGGCGCTAGTTTTGCCCCTTAACAGCATTTCCCACCAAAAACCCGTCAATCGCGCAAACCCTAATTCCAAGTTACCTATTATTTCCGCTAATCTGAAGCATGGCCCCATGCTCTGGTCTTCCATAAGAAAGGTAGCTCCTAATTTCGCAATACCCATCTCTTGAATTTCGGAGTTACCCCGTAAATCTTCTGTTAATGCCTTTTCTTTTTTCTCTACTATACAGCCATTACGTCAGCGCCGTCGGAGTTTCATAGTCGCAAGTGGGTTGGACAAAGATTCTGACCAGACCCCCCAACTGGGTTAAGTCCCTCTCTCTCTGCTTGAGCTCCATAATTTTCTTCTTAATTGTCGCTAAGGCCTTTTCAATCGTCACCGAAGAGTCTTAGCCGAACTTTTTGAGCTTAAAATGAATATTTTTATCGTCACATAGTAATTCCGCACATCCCCCACACATATTTACATGCAATTATGTTTTTCTTTTCTATATTTGATTAAATTGGCCGTGGAATATCTATCAGATGGTGAGGTTAATAATTTGGGGGTTAAAGCTGCATTGTCAATGCTGAAGTTCTACAAAAGTGAGTTCTGTTTCCATTTTTTTTCAATCATCTGAATTGAGTGAATCAGTTTACTTTTGGTTTAGCAGTTACATTGTGATTTTGTTTCATAAATGTTGCGTTTAAAATTAAGCTCATTCCCTATCAATGTTATCCTTTTCCGCGACGAATAATGATATAAGGAATTAAGAATTGTGTTGATGTCGGGATTCAATGATTGTGAGCAGGGGAAATATCGCCAGTAATGCCAAATAGTTGCCGGTATCTTCCAACGTGTAGCGAGTATTCCATGATTGCATACAAGAAGTATGGAGTTGTTAAGGGGACTGTTTTGACTGCTTGGCGTCTCTGTCGTTGCAATCCTCTAGGTATACACCACTGCACACTGTTGACTCAATCAGTTGCATTGCAGAGACCGTTTGCTTGTTGGTACATGGCCTTTTTAGAAAGTCGAGGAGTTGAAAATTTTGCGTAAAAACAGTCACAATGTAAACAAAAGCAGCCCCTTTACCCCCCATCATTGATTACTCCAGTATCATTTTTCTTTCCACATTCAGCTCATAAACTCGAAATTCTTTATAATTTCAGGTGGCTCTGGGTTTGATCCTCCAAGATGGTTCAATGAGACAAGTCCACCAGAGCAATGAGACGATTAAACGTCGAGATATGAAAGTTGAGGTACTTCCTTTTATTTCTTTTTAAGGGAAGAGGGATGGGGGTGCATGTTCTTGACGGTCAGTGACTCATAGGGGGTTCATTTATGTACACGTTAAAGTACATTTTAACTAAAGCTTTTTAGCTGCATGAATCAAGACTGGTAGTGGATAAATTGCTTGAATAGGCTCTCTGGTCAGTAGATTGTTCAGCTTTCTTTCATGTGAAAACATGACTTCATTATGAAGGACTTTCAGGTCTCCTGACTTCCAGCCTTGGAAGTTATGTCGACGGTCTGAAGCGGCAATGAATCATGTTCATAGAGAACTTCTTGCAAAGTTCTATGCTCCATGCCTGTCTAGTACTAGAGCATCTCAAGGAAACTAAAAACTCTTGTTCGGCAGTTAGTGGATGGTAGGATAGCATGGCATGAATAACTCAAATATCAGGAGTTGTTGGAGTATGTTAGACCTTGAGGATCGATACTTTGACTTGGGTGTACTTATGATAGTAGGTAAAATGACAAGAATCCATTGTCTGACCGCTTTGCAGAAAGGGACAGATTAAATTGCATGGGGTAAAAGTGCACATTCTGGAGCCTTTGCATGGTTTCCTAAAAACTTTAAAGTTCCAATTATTGATTTTGCTTTTAGCATATGCTTTACACTTTGATAACTTGATTTGATATTTTCTGGTTAGACAGTTTTTCTTCAAGGACATTGCAAATTCCACATTAGAAGAGCATCTGTGAAGATTTTCTTAACAAAACATCATTAATCTCCGAAGGCAATGGGGCATCGATTGTTTAGTCTTTTTCAAGGGTAGGTAAGTTTATCTGATGACATGGTGCCCTTAACACTATAGTTATCCTATGTTGAGGTAACAGTAGTGGCCCAATCGGTTGGCAGGATACTCTGGATAACTCTCTTAAGTGTTTAAATTTATGTTCAAAAGATACTCCTGGAGTCCTGGTAAGGGAAGAATTGAGTGTTATAAAAAAACTGTCCAAACGCGTGTAGAGGTATACGATTCTGAGCCAATATCGCATATCTGTAGAAGTTTCAATGATTTCCCATAGGACCACCAAGATAGCAGTTCTTATTTGTCACGCTGTAAAATTTACATCAGACCAACATGTCCTACAACAGAGTATATAAGCCTTGTGGCCTCTCTATTCAGTTGTCATTTCATTTTGAGTTGAATGCTTTAACATGGTCCTCAAGGCCTGTACGCAGTCACTTCAGCAATTATAAAAGTCTATGTGATCGACTTCAATCCATCCATGCGTTACGTCCAGTCCCAGAAGTCTTGCTGCAAATGAGTGGGTGTTTTGTGTCCTTGCAAGATCCATACCCAAGCCTGGAACTGGTTCCGAGTTGTCTTGTATGTCAAAAAGCATTCTTATTACGGGTCCAACATAATGGGTGGTTGCACTTTTCTGGCAAGGTTGCAAGTTGCGCTTTACACGGCAAATTGTGGGGCTTGCCTGCCTTAGTCCAATTGTTAGTATCATCTTAGACCTCTAAGGTACTATAGGAGAAAATTTTGCAAAACCATCTTCGACCACTGTTTCTTTTCTGCAGATCACTCTCACTTATTCTATAATGTCCTTTAACTGAAGGTGATAGCTATTTTCTTAAGGTCAAGCTTTTCTTGGCACTTGGATTTTAGAGCCCATCAGCATCTCCTAATTGTTGCTCATTTTAGTTTCCACTTTGTTTCTACTTCCCTAATTATTCCTCATGATGGTTCACCTAAAGAATTCTGCACAAAATCAAGTACATATATGGCAGCCATTAATCTATTAGTAGCAATTAACCTATGTTTCTTTCTTTTTTGAGCTGCCTAGGTTTAACATTTTCCTCTATGATGGGCTTGATAACATTACAACCTCTAGGAGCTCCAAATTGGAGGATATGAAAATGCACACTTCATTGACCTCATGGTACTCATCTGATGTGGTTATATTGCTTTGTTCAGTTTTCAATTTAAGGTCCGGAGTAATAAGGTTGATTGCTTTATTCATATCCTAAAGTCATATCTGCCAACCACGTTTAAGTTGTTTCATAATGGGGACGAAGGCCGTTAAACACAATGTCATTTGACTTATATAGGTAGATTTTAGAATCAACAAGGGCAATTCAAATAACTAATAATTTATCTCAGGCCCTATTCTTTTCATGAAAAACGGCTTGTCCTGAACACTTTTCCCTATTGTGGATGCACCGAGTTAACAAGAAGAACCAGAAACAATAAGTTATCCCCGAGTTGGTTTTAACTACTCTAGTCATGCCGATTGCATTTTCAAACCGGTCTGACTGAGTCAGTGTCGCATTCAACCAATCAGAGTCGTACAACTCTTAACACTGCCTCATGATTTCGATGACTGCATGGATGAAGTGGGACCCCAACATGAGAGGAACCTCCAGTGGAGGCAATTAATATCATTGAGGTGGAGGCAACGGCGCAAGGGAATCAGCTTGGGTCAGCTCGAACTCGGCCGCTTGAACTCGCCGAGGTTGTCAAGGGCAAAAATCTTCTCTATTTTGTGATTTTTTGAACGTAATGCTGAATTAGGAGTTGCTGAGATGAGAGCAAAGGGAGATGCTGAGAACTGAAAAGTGTATTACAGATTTTAATACTGGAAGTCGTTTCAGGCATTTTGGCTTCTGTATTTTATTTGAATTCAAACATTTTTCGTTGACCATTTTGCCTGAGACGTCAAACACCTGAAAATGCTGAAACATATTCTGGAAAATATTTTTCATGAAACAAACAGGTCCTTAGTCTTTTCAGTCAAAGAGTGCAATGCCAAAATGTCTGAGCTCCCTCGACAATTGTACCGTTCAGTGTTACCACTTAAATGCAAAGCACGTAAGTTCTCTGTTCTGCATTTTTTTCTCCGTCAAGTATTGAGTTCTCTGTTATGGTAAAGGGAAAACTGGAGGAAGTAGGAAGACAAGAGATGCTAGCCATTTTTCTTCAGATAGCTAGAGATGCCAGCATTCTTGTAATGGGCAGAAATACTTGATCCTGGGTTTCTTCTTACTTAGTATCCTCAACCATTTATAGTAAAGGAGTGGCAGTTAGATGTAAAGGATTCATGCTGCATAGGTTACCTTTGAACCTTTTTATGGATCATATATGGATATCGAGTCATTGCTAACTTCCAAAAAATCCTTAGTGCATATATGTATCTGCTTTTGATGAAGCCTCCTTTTTTCTTTCCTGCTCAGATGAGAGAAGTGTCTTTAATTAACTGTTTCAAAGCTTTCTCTGTTCTTAGAGACCATTAAAGTCAAGCAAGTAGGTTGTTTCCTTATCCATGAATTAAGTATACGATCATCATTTGATTCCATGTGCATAAATAATCGTCCACCCATTGTATGATTACATGCCCGTCACTTAATCATCTCTTTGTTCAATCAACACAGATAGTTCCAAAATTTTTGGTTATGCAATAAACATAAAATTCTATTACTTTAACCGGAAACATGATAATTCTATACGGCCGATAATCAGCCATAACGCTCTTTATCGTTCTTGTTTCTGTGATATATTAATCAACTTCATTCTGCTTGACATGTCAGAATCGTTATTTGCTGCATATTGGTACTTATCTTTGCTGCATTATGGCTCAAGCATGGTGAAAACCGAACATTTAAGTCAACCAAATTGCGGATTAGGCAACAAGAAAGCTTTTAGGATTGTTAGTTCAGATGATTTATGACATTAGATTAATCTGATGATCTGATTTAGGTAAATTGGACTTATTCATAGTCTGAGATGATATTATTGGAAAATGACGGGTTACCAAATACCCCACATTTTAGTTGAAGTGTTAAAGTCAGAATAATCAGTTCAATGCTCTAAGATGAGATTATTCGAGTTCTGATTGTTATCTCACTGATCACTGTCATGTCTCTCCCTTTCTGTTGTGATTAGGTTTGATGTGATCCTGTTTGTCACATAATCATATACAACTGCAGGATATGACGTTTGGAGCAAAAGCTCAGATCAGCGCAATAGATGGCAGGCACACTGGCAAACTTTGACTGCAATGGCTGACGGCGGGTTGTTTACCTTCTTCCTTTTTATAATAAGGAAGGTATGTGCATATGGCTTTGAAGCTCCAGTAGAACCAGGGTGTCCTATAGAAGCTCGTGTTGAATTCGTAACCATACACGATACTGAAGAAGAAAGATTAAGTACTGCATGATGCAACTCGCAGTATATATTTGCTTTATCCTCAAAGCTGCAGTTTTTCGGGCATCATAATCATTTGTGTCTTTTCATTTTACGTGTACTCGAAATCCTATTTGCTCTTCCCCAGAGCAAAACAAAAAGGGGGACCTATAAAATATCTACTTTGACAAGCACAACGCCTTTTTATCGCTAGTGTCTTGTCAAATTTTGTTTTGTGTTTAGGTTATTCCTTCTTGAACAATTAATTTATGATTGCTTTTAAGAATCAATCTAATCGAGGTACAGCTAACGTATCATAGGGTCCCAATACTATGGCACCTCTGCTCCTTCATTGCTGAACAAGATCAAGTTTACTGCATAGTGGATCTGTGGAGGGCCATCTCCATCCCAACACTTGATCAGTTTGGCTTAGGACCGCCCCTACATGGCATGGTTACAACCCAACTCCAGGTCTCACGTACAATGACAAGGGTTTTCTTTCTAAACCTAGTTTTAGTGTATCCACTTTTAAAACTACCGTCTCAGATTGAAATCTTGAATAATGTGGATAACGTGGGTGGCACAGAGAGCACTAATTCATGCAGTGTTAGTTGATTATGATTTAATAGTCCCGTGAAGCACAGTTAAGTGTGGTCCCGAAGAAAAGCATAAATCGAATCAAAGTACTAAGAAAAGGCTATCATCAAAGCGTGTTGCGAAAGCCATACCGCGCTGGGATGGCAAATTTTCGCCTTTTGACGTGTAAGTATAGATCTTTATTGTAGTAGATTGTACTACTGTTTAGAAATTTTTGTTCGAATTAGAAGTGGGTACGGTGAGCTTTCCCCATTGTCCCAATAAATATGTTAATCCTGACTTCGTCGCTGCTCACGTACGTAGTCGGCTCATTCAGCACTCTAATCTCACTGAGAATTCATATGCAAGCAGATAGCATATGGTTTTAAGTACTCTCTTCTTAATGAAATGAGTAGCTAGAGATTATAGGGCATCAGTGATATGTTCCATTTACTTGGTGCTTTTTACCTTGTACCATACCTGTTTGTATCTTGTTATTGGTAAAATGAAGTTCTTAGCTTTTTACCAAACAGAGAAAAAAATTAAGTGACAGGTGCCTTTCATGTGACATGTCGCACAAAAGCATGCAGGATTCAAGGTCCCCCCAGAGTATTTTCTCATTGTTAAATTGAATTATTAAAAGGTCTTAGCATCATTGCTGTTAAAAATGTTGTTTTTTTGGCAATATTTTTTTATGGAAGAAGCTAGAAGAGTAGAGGGGCCTTCTTGCAGGTCCCAATCTCGACACTTGAAACCCACCTCAGCGCAAATGGGAAGAGGAGGAAACTGTCGATCTCAAATAAAGAATTCATGGTTATGCTGCACTTTTAGGAACTTTTGAAGAATAATATTTGGCATCCTTGTAAGTAGCATCTTTCTAGATTGATAAAGGAGACCATACCACGGGGCTTATTATAATCTCTACCTTGATAAAAGTGAAACCATCATGCGAGCCGAGATGCAGAATGCAGAAGCCAAGGCAAATTTAATAAAATACAAGTGGCAACATTGGAGCAAATTGTTGATTCAGAAACTTGAAGTTTCAACACTTGTGCATGGTAACAATACGGTCGTCCATTGATGCAACCCATCTTTATTTCCATGAAGACTGGAACTGGAATTCGTAGCTTGGTCGTGTATCCAATATTCATTGCAGGCGCTTTGGACCAGGAAATTTCTATGGTCAAAGCTGTCGGTCAATCTGGTGACGTGCATGATCAAATGTGGAATCATATAATGCGCGCACCCTTTTTTTTCATTTCCTGGGTCATTGATTTTCAATCCTTGCTGAAGTGGGATCATTGTAATGTTTCAAAAATCACAAACGCGCAAGCACAGTGATACAAGATTTTAACAGCAGCAGCAAAACAGCGATTCACATTTCTTACTGGATTGTGTAGCGAAGTTTTCTACTTTACATGTCAGGAATTCTGGATCATGATAACATGTACATCATAGGACTATCGACTTGCCAACATATGTTTCAAAGACTATGAGTGCTGGGTTGAAGTAGAGAGTAATCAGGTAAGACTAAAGTACAAAAAATATTCTACTACCTAGGCAAATAGGTCGAAGCAGGCATACTGGAAATTGGGAAGTGAAAAGTCCCATGGTCTTTTCTGCATTAAACCATCAATGAAAATGCATCGAGGCCTTAACGGAGTCAGAGATACACATCTTTTGAGTTTCCTAAACAGATTTCCAACAAGAAAGGGCATAAATAATTCGCCCTTTCCATCCCTGCAGCAGCCACTGGCTGTCTTCGTCAATCATAAAGTCTTTGTGATAGCTCGTCCTCACCTTCTCCACTGCCCTTTTCATCAAACCTCGGTCAAAGGCGAGTTGCATAAAGCCTGCCCTCAGATTTCGGACGTGCCACTGCTTGTATGTCTCTGGCCTCTCCACTCTCTCCCAACCCTCGCAAGCTATAACATTCAGAGCTTCCCTCCCGAAGATCTCTCTTTCAATCAGCATCCTTTCATTATGCTCACGGGGTACGTTAGTTTCAAGCATATCAAAGAGTGCCGAAAAGTGGAACAGAGCTTCCCGGAACCGAGTAACAAAGAATGGGGCACTGTACGCGCCATTGATAATCCCATGGATGAAGAGATCCGGGTTAATGTTCCTCATTAGCTTGAGAACAATACTTTTGGGACTGTCCACTGACACTGTCTCATCAAGTAAGTTCTTAGATCGATACAAACAGTTCACCACAAGAAACTCATCCTTGTCGATCTTAAGCTCTTCAAGTTTGACCGTTTCCCATTTCTTTGCTATGGCACTGTACTCAAATGGCACATTATACGTCCGAGCATAATCTGCTAAGCGACGACCTGCCTCCTCAATTCGCTCTGCTGGCCTAAAGCCAGGTTGGGGAAAATCTATTCCAGTAACCCGAAGCTTTGGAGGCCCACCCTCTCTCGCTGATATACGTTGAATTAAGGTGGGCCACTGGAAACCATAGAGGATACCAAAGTCTATGATGTGGATCCTCGTGGCATTTTCTGCTCGATCCATAATGGTCCTGTTTGACGCAAAATTTGATATCTTCCTGAATGGGCATGATGCAAGATATAGATGGTAAGCTTTCAAGTAATCAGAAGCAGGCGTTCTCTTACTAATGAGAGCTTTATGAATCTGGCTCCCTGTGCCAGCCAAGCGTGCCTGAAGGCCATCTGCAAATTGAAGAGCCAATCTCTGACTTCCATCACCAAAGGGAGAAGAATGTTGCCTAATCTGTTTCAACAGTTCAGTTGCACTCTTGCGGTCATCAGCTGCAACAGCCTGTGCACAAAGAATTAGGAGGGTTCTTAAATCTATCACTTCCTTCTTCCTGTTCTGTTTCTTAGGACGACCCTTTCCTCTACTATACCCCTTTGGTTGCCCATCCTGCTGTAGTTTCTTGTTTGTTCCGTTCCGCAATTTTTCGCGAAGTGCTGACAAAGCAATCTCACCTTTACCCATGCTACAAAGCAAGACCAAATCAAACTCCTCCGAACGCACAGTGGATTCTGGGTAAACTGCTGCCTGCTTGCTACTCCTCTCTTCTTCTGAATCTACATCATGCCGATGAGGATTCTTCCTCCCTCTTGATGCAGATGGTGAATAGTCCCCCTCATCTTTTTTCTCCACCTTGGGCAACCACCCACTACCATTAGTGTTAAGAAGCAATTGATTGCCGCTAGGAAGGAACTTATTCGCTTCTTCAACCCCCTTCTTGAACTGCCAAATTGACTGGCTCTCATTATATAAATCACGGATCTGGAGAGGACTTATGGGAGAGTCTATCAACCCATCGACGAAATTATTGACGCTATTTGATGACCCAACCGATAAGGGGGAAGCATGGTAAGCGGAAGGATTACGTACTTGAGAGATACTAGAGTCTGTGGGACTGTTAATCCAGCTCGGATTGGTTGAGTAAGCACTACCATTACTGCTACTACTAACAGAATTACTGCAATTTTCAGAGAAATAGTCATCAGGGCTTGCGCTATGACGGTCAAGAAAAGAGGGGGGGTTTTGTTGAGGGGAAGGTGGGTACTTCTCGCCAAGGACATCATAGAATGACTTCTCTGCAGCTTGAAGATCCAAAGACTCTTGTAGCATACAAGTCTTGTCTTCCAGGTCTTCTTCCATAAGAATCTGGCTTATATACCTCAAAATCTCATCAGAGAAATCACAGTCCTCGTGAAGCTCTTCCTCGGCACTTGAAGTCAAACTAGGTACCGTAGAGCTGTGTGATGGATCATTTTGGAGAAACTGAACCCCTCCGAAATTCTGATCTAGAAAGTTACTCTCAAACCTAAAGCTATCAATTCCATGACCATTGACTAGTTTTCGATCCGGATAACCCACCACAGGTTCACTACCCATGGAACCCGAAAGTCGACGGCATCTTGGATCCATTTTCTGCCTATGTGGTAAAAATTTTACACCCTAATTATGTTAAACACATACTGTGTTCTAGAACCCTAAAGTTCTCCGCTATTGCGTGGAGTAAAACCCGAATTTCAGGCCCTAAGGTTAACACGATACAAATTCCTTCCCCGGATGACTAGGATTTTAAACACCCTTCTAAACAATCAAAATAGTACACGAAAGACAATACATAAAATAAATCAACAAGGCTGAAACTTTTAGGGTACAAGGAGGTGCTTATCACAGGAAGGTATTGAATAGAGAATCAGATAAAGGGTATGCAAAGGGGAATTCTTGCAACACAAGACTATAGTGTATGCCAGTTCAAGAACTGTAGCAAATGACAACAACTTCGTGACCCTAAAAAGGCGGAAAAGAACATAGGAAAGATGAAAACAGCGTACCTCGAAGATGACCAGAGAGAGACAGAGAGAGAGAGAGAGAGAGGTAGGGAGAGAGAAGAGGCAGGGAGTGTTGTTAAGAAGTGAGAAACGAGATGTCAAAGGTGCAGCGCCAAAAGAGCATTTAATGAACTGTGATGAGAGGAAACCGGAGCTGAGCTATCGTTTGCTGAAGACCGTGACAGGGCACAGCCGGTCACCGGTCACTTTAGTGCCTTTTAAAAAGGACATAGTAAGTGGCCAGTGGAGGCGTGACCAAAAGGACAGAATTTGGATAACTTGCTCGTTGGTTGACATCGACCGCCGTTAAATTAAAAATTAAAATTAATTACTCACGACAACCTTAAAATTTATCTTAAATTACACACGGACATCTCTATGTTTTAAAAATTACACTCCGCTCTCTCAGGTTTGTACCCGCATTTTACGGAGCCCCACAAAATTGACGGGGACCTTAACTCCGTCTAAAAATTCTCTAACACCTTACTTTTTGGATTTTTCATCCCCAAATTGCCCTCCTTTTCTTGAATAAATATCCCTTTGCCCTTTAAGATTCTTCTTCTTCTTCTTCTTCTTTTTCTTCTTCTTCATTATCGTTCCCCTTTGCAGACCCATTTGGGTTTACAATTGAATCAATTTCTCCAAAACGCATGGCTAACTCACACCAAGGATAGTCTAGCAAGGGGGACATTCTTTACACTTTACAGGTGTGATTTTTGTGGTGCGGGGTTGGTTGCTACGTTTGGGAGGCGTTTGTTGGACAGTGATGGTCCACGAGACAGCGGCAGGGATGAGATTAGGATCGGTCGGCGTTTGTGCGGTGTTGGTTGCGGCGTTTGGGTGGCTGTTTTCTGGCTGGTATTGGTGGACGGCATGTGGGGTTGGTTGCAACTGCGATCGGGGAAATCGAGATTGGTAAAGAAAAAGGAAACGATCTCCTCTACGGCAGAGAAGAGGGAGGGGTGAAGGCGAAGATGGTCTGCGACGTTCCCTCCATCCCTGCTACAGAGAAGAAGGTGTGGCAGTTGGTGATAGAACTTGACAGCGTGGATGGTGGCTGCCTCGACATTGCTGGAATTTCATTGGTTGGGCATCCTGTAGCCAAAATTTTTGTCGACGGCCGTCAAGGGTTCTTCATGTCATTTGCTTACTGGTGGCACCGGCCAGAATCAGCCATCGAAGGCCGGATACAATGCTGGCAGCAACGATTGCATGCGGCTTGGAGGTGGCGATGGGCGGTGCTTTGGTCACGGCACGGTGGTCGTGGATGTGCGACGCAATGCTGCTCAGTGAAAGGTGCGGCTGGATTTGGCTGTCGGTGACGGCGTGTGGTCGGCGGGGTGAAAGCGTGGAGTTTCGATGGTCATAGCAGCGAAAAAGGACGGTGGTAGCGCTGCGCCGCTGGTAGTTGTAGGGCATTCGTTGCGGCGCGGTGGTCACGGAAGTGTGGCGCGATGGAGTTCAATGAAGGAACGGCTGAAGATGTCGTTGGTGGCTGAGTGTAACCCAAAAGCCAGACTTCTTAATTTTTCTCCAAAACCCAAGAGACATTGTATACTTATATACGAGGGCAGAAACGTCTTTTTATGACCAACCGTTAACCCCATCAAAAAAATCTAGATTTTTGGAGCGGAGTGTAATTTTCAAAGATAGGGGGGTTGTGTGTAATTTAAGGTAAACCTCAGGAGTGCCGTGAGTAATTAACCCTAAAAATTATTGTGATAGGAAAATGAGTTAAACGAGATAAGAGGTTGTTTTATAACACATCTAACGCACTAGATGGTCAGGAATGTTGGTCCAAGGGAGGATTTCTTGTAACAAATTCATGTTTCTCTTCAGAGTGGTTGTACTATGTACAATTGTAGCCGGCAATGGAGTATACTACTAAAGGCTCGTTTCCCTTAACAAAAAACTTGTGTCGAGATATGATAGATAGAACGGGACGAGATAGACTCTAGTAACCGTGAGGCAACATTAGGGTCAGCCAAATACAGCAGGAAATAACGTGTATTGTTACATATTTGCGATGAAACTTAACTTTCAGCTTTTTATACAGTGTTTGTGGTTAAGCTCAAAGCCTTACTCCAAGTATTTTTGTGGCCAAAGAATAGGAACTTAAAATAAGAAAAGAGGGAAAGCATTTTGTTGATGGGGTCTATGTTTGTGAGTTGGCTAAATTACAAATAATTCCCTAAGGCTTGCAGCTTTTGACAAATAAAAACATAACATTTTGTTTTGGGTAGTTAAAACCCTAACGTTTTAAAGTTTTAAGTATTTGAATTCAAAATCACATGGTCATCTAAATTATATGGACAATTGTGTGTCTAAGGTACTCATGTGACCCTCTAAGAGGGCATTTAAGCAAAATAACAAATATACTGGGAAAAAAACACTCTTAATTATGTGTCAAAACATGATGGGCGATTTTCATTTAACGTATTTTTCTTTTCCTTTTTCTTTTTTTCTTTCACCAATAAATTCACCACCACCGATTTATCTACCAGATAAACTATAACTTCAACAAACATTGTCAATACTCAAAACCCATCTCAAATGCCCTCTGATCTTTTGATTACGAAAGGTTAAATTTGAATAATTATTCGAGACCGACATCTTAAAGATAAAGATTTACATAATTGTGGATCGATCTAAACTACATGTGATTGATGACTTGATGGGGGGGTTGGATTTGATGTTTTTCGACTCTGTGTAGATCGCGTTTGGTGGTGCGCTGAAGTCATGGGATTGACCCTAGTGGTGCAGCGATGGTGATGGATTGATTCAGAGCAATGAATTGACTCTAGTAGTGCAGGGGAGGGGCGGAGGGGGAGTCTATGGGTGTGTGCGTGTTGGGGTTGTTTGTGTGGCAGGATTGTGATTATAGTGGGTGGGTGTGTGTGTGTGTGCGTGTGTGTGTGTGTGAGAGAGAGAGAGAGAGAGAGAGAGAGAGAGAGGAGGAGGAGGAGGATGAGGAGTTGGTGGATTAGAGGGAGGAAAAGAGTCGATGGTGGTCGTTCGTTGGTGTTGGGTTTATTGCTGAAAGAAGAAAAAGAAAAGAAAAAAATGATGCATAAAGAGGTTGAACAAATTTTGCCCTGAGAGAAGTGGCGTGATTGCACGTACATGCGGCCATCCACTTACATTTAGACGGTCATGCGATTTTGGGTTCAATGGCTTTAACTCGGAGACATCAGAGTTTTAATTGTCCACATTGAAATGTCAGAGTTAGTTTGCATAAATCACAAACCTTGGAGGGATGTTTGCAATTTAGCCTTCTGAAATTTGGCTAGCTTTTTTGCCCTCTTTTGACGTCTCTCAAACTATTGCAAGTACCCTTGATGAGCCAAATTTTTGCTACCTTCCATCTTTTTTCTGAAACCAAATTACTACAAGTCCGCGGAAGAATATTATCAAGGGAGACAAGGGGACAGCGAGGTGAGGACGAGAAGTTGACTTGGACAATTTGATGCTCATCATCATCACCACGAAGCCTCTGACTTAGTCACCAAGTGTGGCTCCTTTTTACCGCCTTGTTCCATCGTATCGCTAGAGTGGAGGGCAGCCACTGTCTATCGTAGGTTGTCCGGCAGTCTCTGTGGGGTCCCTTTCTAGACCCTAAAACTGTTTCAATTTCTAATCCACGAGGTTGAGACCAAAACAAACAGAAGTCTGGAAGATTTAAGGAGAAGTCTGAGACCCGTCAAACTGCTTCAAGTGAGTTCCATCATTCGTCTTAAAACTTTTTAGACTCGCTTGTTTGCATCTTAGGATACTTATTTTGATGGTAGAGATGAATTAAGTCTACTCTGAACTGATTAGTGTTAATCATGCTCACTTAACTCTACTCTACGTGCAAAGCTTCAATTGTACAGAGCTTATGAATGCACGAACGGATATAAATGGGACATGATAAAAGTAGAAAGAGTTGAATCCCATTATTATAAAATGAAAGCTTTAATACAATGTTGAATGAGTTCAATAATATGTTGATATGCCTAGCTGAAATGTTTAACAGCTAAAAGTGAAAGCATGAGAGCTTCTGACGGCAAAGATTTCAAGATTAAACTCTGCAAAACAGTCTTCCCTATAGTGTATTACCGCACTTGGGTCGAGCAATATGGATTGTTGGCTTCTCTAGAGAATGAGCCGGATGTGTTGGACCGAGGGCAGTGGTGGAACAATGGAGGAGCTGTGAATTGAAAATGGCCAGTCCTATTGCCAAACCATACTTGGTTTTGGTCAAAACAATATCCTTTTTAGCGCTAATGCTAATGCAGTGCACAATTTTGAAAGCAGATGTGCTTCCCTAAAACAAGCACTCCTTGGCAGAAAATAATTTTCTGCGTACATTTTTCTGAAGACTTTGCCCATTACAAGTAACCGATCCTGGTAATGCGATGCCTACCAACCACAACATTACGCAAAAGTGAGATAACGGTAACTGAAAAGAGGCTGATTGTAGCAGATTCCCTTTAAAAATCCTGCTTGCTTGCATGTCGACTCTTTTCAAAAACAACCGGGCACCATTTTGATGCATCAAACTTTCAATACTGAAGATATGTATTGTACAAATATATTACAGGCCTAAATCAGTTTCACGATGATCACAAGCTCAAATTCTAGACTATAACTAGGGAACCAAATACGATGTAGAATAGATTGATTGGAACTAAAACCTAGTAAGAATACAATGATACACCAACCTCTTTAAATGGATGAAAGCCAAAGAAAAATATGCAGGAAAATAAACATAGGATAGGTATCTCATTCTGCAGCCAAATCTCCAAACTGCCAGGGGTTGAACTCTGTTGTTCGAACGTCAACCTCCTCAATGCTGTCTGATTTGTCAATAGCAGCCCGATGTTCAGTATATTTCCCATTGTAATAGTACAATTCCAAGTCTCCCCACGGTGTTGGAGCAGTTTCACTAGATGCGTCAAACCATTTTGGAATGAATTCTTGACCCTTAGCTTCTCGAATTTTCTTCTCAGCTCTCTGCTTTTCCTCGAGTCTGGGGAAAAAAGAGAGAAAATAGCATTTCATTTTCTGATCAATTCGCCCACACTTTTTACAACAGGATTCCTATCTGGAGCTAACGGACATGGGATTTGCAGTTTCAAATAAGCTCACATGTGTTTCTTATATACCTAATGGCTGTTAACTTCTTTTGTTAAGGAACATTTCCACCCGTTAGAATAGATATACACTGATTGGAGAATCAACAGCTAGGTTGTTATGTCTCTTTAAACAGAAGCCGTGTAATCGTGTATGTTCGTTAATCAAATTTAAGCTAGAGATGCACACCAGTATAGAGTAACAGTTTTGGCTCATAATAGTGGCAAATAACACCAACTACAAGCTCCAAATCTTCCTACCCAAAAAGAAGGCAACTGATATAAACACAAGTAGATCTGCCAGAACCCTAGTTAACTCCCACACCCACCACCACCCAGCCACCAAAACAGCATGCACACATGAAAAAGAAACACCACAGAGGAAAAATTAAAGCTGAAGACAATTCACTGGTTCATTTGTAAGGAAGAGAGAGAGACCTGCTCTTTTCTGAACCAGCTTTGGACAAATCACCCTTCTCAAGTGCATATCTATCTGGACGCAAGCGAGCATCTGATGCCAATAACTTCTTAGGTGCAGTGTCAAAGCTGTTGATCTTGTGTGCAAAATATGTATACTGGAATTTGTCATTTACTGGAACATCAGCTACTCTCCAAACCTGCAAACAAGCAGCACCAGTATTACTTAGACCACGCTTCGTGCACTGTTGAATTTCTTTAGCTAGCTAAGATATCAAGAGTTTGAACCACAGAAAACCAAACCAAAGCCAGGTTGGAAAAACTTTTTCTGCCTGACTAAAATGACCAGAATGCCTCAGGCAGATTTCCACAGACAAAGATCAAATCCTTTTTTCCTATTTTGAAAGGTATAGCAAAGGCAACATCATCAATTTATCCCCTAGTCCAGGGAATATGCCACAGATAACCAGAGATATCCTTAGCAAAGACTTGGCCAAGCTTGCGTCAGTTTACTTAACATTGACTATACCGTTATCAGAAAAACAAAAAAACTGACTTTTGACTTTATTCGGAAGATTACCAAGCACACCTTTATAGAACGCGTGGGACTTACAGTAATGCATAAACCAATATACAAGATTTTAAACCAAGTTCGGCTAAACAATTGTAAGAGAGAGCAGTCATCACTCATCACAATGAAATACCAACCATAACGCTCCCAATCCAACATTAAAGGTTAGCATTGCCAACTAAGTAGAAATAAGTACATAAAGATATGCACATGACTTCCAGTCAATCACACAATCGCCCAAAATAACAACCCGCCTGCCCGCCACTCTCATTCAAAATTTAAAGAGCTGCATAAACCGCTTAGAACTCTAGTTAGCAATCATCTCATGTTCTAAATGATATTTCAATAACAACTGCCAACGCCTTGTTTGCCCTCAAGCATCTGCTAGTTTCTCTATTGATCTTCTCTAACAATACCATCGTTACTCTAGCAGAAAAAACAAATTACAACATCTGATGTGATAAGGATTCCCATAAGATGATACATCATCCCATTATCTCCACGCGCTTGACGTAATTCCTTTAAGATGAATCAACCTGCTTCTTGCAGTGAACACCTTCTTATTGTATTTCTTCTTACTTTTAATCTTAGTCCGTTCTCTCTTTCTAATTTCTGGATACTTCAGATAATATCCAGCTTTGAGTACTCTTAAATCTAGCTATCGTGTTTTTTTCTTTCTAAAACATCTTCATCCCAGAATCTCCACGCGCTTCATGTAATTCATTTAAGATCAATTACATCCTATCAGCCTGCTTTTTACAGTGAACGCCTACCAATTATGTCTTTCATTTACCCTTTGTCCATTCTCTCTATCTAGTTTCTGGATAAGACCAATAATATGCGGCTTTGAGTACTCAAAAATCTAGCTATTAATTTTTTTTTCTTTCTGAAATAAAAAAGATATAAACTCTCAACTATGAAGGCACAACCAGAAGCTGTCCAAAAGGCTAAAAGAGCGTCATGAGAGACCAAAAAATACTATTCGGCCCAGCTAAAGAGAGAGAATAGAAACTCAGTTAAAGACAACTCCACACACTCAAAAACTCTTCTGTTACTCTGTCTCCCCAAATACACCAAAAGAGGCAGGGAGGAATTAATCTCCGCAACTTGCTGGCCCTCTTACTCTTGAAAAGTGAGCAAGACCTTAAAAATCTACAACTAAACACGGCATAACCAAACATAAGCCCAAAAGACTTATTTTCCTTGGTAACTTAGCAATGGAGGAGAAGACGGTCCTGACTCTCCGTCTGCTTACACAAAAATCTACCAATTAGCATAAGCAGTTCATGGCCTTTGAAAATTTCCTCAGCAAGAATTGTGTTACTTGCTACCTCCAAAGAGAACGACAAACTCTTTGGGAAGCCCCAGATGTCTAGGTATCCTTCAAGGGTCAGAGCCATTAACTGTCGATAATGTTTCAATGAAGCCTATATATACCTTGATTACATTCGCAGCTCTTGTAATGCATATGATTGCATCACCGCATCTTAACAATTGTGATCAGTGATAATGGATTATGCCCACGATCGGCAAATATGAAAGGTCTTAAGGTGAAAGGCTTAATTAATTTCCTAGTGCCCACCAATGAAGTTTGCAAAACACTTTCAAGAAGGTGCCCACAAGGATGTCCAACAAAATAAATTATGGATTGATGTTGAACATAGGCTTGAACCAAATGGGCATAACTGGTGACTAAAATGGGTGGAATTTGGTGAGTCGGTGGCTTGATTATGGATTCCATGATGGTATATCCATGAAAGATGTTTCTATGTCCATTTTTTCTTTGGAACTTTATATGCTTGTTATGATTATCCTTCATTCTCCACAAATCCTTGTCTCAATCAACTTGTTTTGTGTTTCAAGCTTCTTTACAAATAGCATTCCCAACAGTTCAGATTTCTGGGCGGAGTATGGGCTGGAGCAATCGCTAGTTGTCAGAACTCGATCGAAATAAGTTGATTAACCTATAACATGCCAAGCTTAGCAACAGTAGTCCAAGTGGTCAAGGGGCAAATTGAATTCTGATGCCACAAGAAAAAGTTGTTCGATGTCGTTCGCATGGGATCTCAAAAGAGATCCAATCCAGACACAGAAGTGCAATAGACAAAAATAAGGACTACTTTCTGAATGATGCAAATGAAATGGAGGTTATCATGACTTGGCTTCAGTAATTATCAGCGGTGCGATTTGTAAATTCAAGCGGAGGAGATGCTTTTAAGGGCTTACTGTGAAGTAAGCATGGTTTTTCTCTGTAAATGCTATATGCACTGATTATGCAATTCAACTTTAGGAAGAATATTAGAGAACCTTTGTTCCAAATATAATAGTTTTCCACCACTGGTGGCGAAAAATAGACAACAGCGAAAGCAAGCTTCACAAGCTAACCTCTTTCATTTCAGTGCCTGGAAGGGGCTCTCCTTCCAAGTCACAAACTTGGTAGCTAAGCGACTCATTCCACTTCCCAGTCATCAATACTTTGGGTTCTTCAGCAGCATTATACACATATCCATCCACTTCATAACGACCAGCACTGCGATCCAACACACATGTATATGGCGATATGAAAACAAGGAGAAATATGCAAGTCCAGAAAATATACCAAAGAAAAACGAGAATAAGCATTCTTGGGAGACCCAAGGCTCCAGTCTATATGGGTTCACTATGTGGTCACTTCATAGGCATAAACATCTACTCATATAGCAGATAAAAAAGAACTTCTCTTATATAACATTTGAGTTTTGGATATCCCACAACAAGCACTGATATAATTGGCCCCCATTTTAGTGTGGAACGACATAAAATAAGCTAGTCAACAGTTGTATTACGCAGATGGTTAAATAAAGTGAAATCTACCCGATAATTATACAGCTGCCCCACCTTACTGAAACTCCCTCCAACACCACACTGGACATTTAACGCAGCAATACTCCAGCAAGTCTCTATAATCAACAAACTTTTTATTTTTTGATAGATGGCAAACCCAGAAATTAAGCCTATGGAAAAACTTTAAACATACAGGTCAACTATAAGGTTCAACTAGGAAGTATATGTTCAAGTGGGCAGCTGTCAAAGGGGGCCAACGTGAATAGAGTGAAGACTTTTGTAAGCTTGAATCAAGAATTTGTGTACACAAAAGCAACAAATACCTATTTCACATGAGCAACAAGAAGGAAAGAAAAATATATGTGCCGAAGTCATAGTCTTATACCCAAACCATCCGCAAGGTTGAAAATATAGCACAACTTTGTCCCCGGTCGTCAGATTTGTCAAAATCATCTCCCCAGGCGAATCAACCCAAGTTCGTCCAAAAATTAGGTTGTTAACTTTTGAGGGCGGTGGCACCAAATCAAAGACGACACCATCCTTTTTCAGGGTCAAACGTGTTCTGCACAAAATTTATACAATTGAATCATACTCAATATCTAACACCAAATGACCCTCCCAACTACCTGTGGTGATAATTCAAAAGACAAGCTTGAAAAATCTAAGCTAAACACAAACTCTGTTATTGACTTAAGAATTAAATGTCAATAACATTAGAAACTTCATAATCCCCCTGTGCAAAGTTCCGAATGTATGTCCATAATCCATATCTTTCCTACTTAAGGCTTTTAGGCCACAACGCTAAAACCCTCAACAATGTTTTATATAAGAGAAATGTCGACTACCAATAAGTGTCGACATTTCACAACAACACGCAATGACCTCAACAACATCATCATCAACGACAGGGAGGACTCAGGAGAAGTTTGCCACAAATCCTTAATGGCGTTCTCAGAGAGAAGAGAAATCGGCTATCAATAACTGCCGGCATCTCACAACAGTCACACGATAACCCCTACACAATATCATCATCAACTTTAAGTATGCTAATCGAATCGAACCATAGCATACTAGGACACACATCATTCTTATTAAATTCTATCAACAAGGCGGACTAGGAGAATTATTCTATCCTAAGTCCTCAACAGCACAATTCAAATATGCATATACCGTTCACAATGACTACCGGTGTCCAATCATAATGACAAGAATGCAACAACACGTCATCAACATGGCATGCTAATCGAACAATAGCTACACCTAAAGCCTTAACTCTCTTCAAAACCTCAAGTTGTTAAATAAATTACATAAACAACTGACGTATCACCAAAACTGAAGCATTAAAAACAAAAATTCCACTGGAAACAAGAACTTGCTACAAAAATTCCCAAACTAAACCAGAAATGGAAGACGTGTATGCGAAATTTCTGGCTCTTTTTGTTCTACTTTATGTTAATCATGCCAAACAGTATTAGAGAGTCAATGAGACTGATACACAAGAACTTAAGTCTTACCTTCCTACGGGATAGATATCAACCGAGTTCCCCAGAAATTTGGTCTTCACCTTCGAAGTTATGTCATAGATGAAATGTTCATTTTCAGCATGTGCAGCACTCATTGGGGGGTGATGACTAACCTGGTTTCGAAACAACTTGTTAAGTAGTTGCAGAACTCAAAAGCAATCATACTGAAATATCCTGAATTAAGTTTTACTAGGGAAGGTAAGCTATTTCCCAACTGGAAATTGGGAAGTCTTATGAGAAGAATCATACTGCAGAATAAGCATGAAAAGGTCAAATATACTATTCCCATTGATGGAAAAGGTATCACTAGGGGAGAAAAGCTACCATCTTTCCTTGTTGTATTTGGTTGAGAAGGATGAAACAAAGTCATTATCAGACTATCAAACTACTGATACATAAAGTTACACGTAATTTGTAGGGTTAGTAGATAAAAATTGTTCCGTCCACTTACCTCCTCTATTCCCCCCCCCCCCCCCCCCAAAAAAAAAAAAAAAAAAAAAAATCCTGCCCTCGTGTTCCCTGTTCTTCTATTTTTACAATTACAAACTGGCAAGTAATGTAGGAAGAGAAAGATATCATATGCGAGCATAATACTTCTGAACTCACCTGTTCTGCTATAAATGTTATACCACCATGATTGACCATTTCGTAAGTTTCACCAAGAATTGGATTAAATGGCTTCCAGGCTCGCTGCAAGGCGTAATATACGGATATAAACCAGGAAGCTGCAATGAGTAAAGTGTTAGTTGCACTGACAGAAATGATGCACAGGGTGTTTGTTGGGGGGGGGGAGAGATTATTGATAAAGAACACATACCAACATACACCATCCGCATGTATGGATCCTCGCATTCATCTGCCAGATCTAATAGGTATGAGTATTCCATCAGCTGTTACAAGAAATCCATAGCTTAGCAGACAGGCAGAGGAGCACGGTAAACAACAGCAACTGCTAAGGTGCAAAATAACAAGAACCTCTGCCATTTTTTGAGTCATTGTCATGGGCTCAAAAATTAGAACCGGAAGTGTCACCATTGAAGTGATATCAGAACCGATATACTTCTGCATCATCTTCCAATAACTATCCCGATCCTGCCAGGAGGGGTGGAGAGAGAGAGAGAGAGAGAACCAATGATGAGAATGTGCTTTAGTGCATAAAAAGTATCCTTTAACCCACTGCTACACTCTCCAAATTTCCGTGAAAGAACGTGGCAAAAAATCTAAAAGAAAATTACCTCTTGCCTCCATCTCCCTTTTTGTGCTTCCACTTCAGCATCCTCAGTGCCTCCTTCGGGATTTATAACTTCAAGTCCTTCGTAACCAATCATACTAAGGTAGATAGGTAAGAACCAGATTTGTCAGCATATAAACTTAATATGATCAACAACTGTACGGATTTTCCCCAAAGTTAGGAAGGGTATAAACAATTGATACAGATCACACTTCGACTTCATTTAGCAGACTGAAACAAAAATGCACTTATTTCCGTGACATAACAATAACGCAAGTACCCAACATATCAAGCAAGATTTGGCACAAAGGTGCACCACTAAGAACATCAATCAGCACTTATCAAGCCATTGGAAATCAATCTATAGACAGGTCTACAGACATCAGCATTGAGAACATAGTTTTTGTAAGAGACCGAGTGGCGGTAAAGAGCATCGTAAAAATTTGTATGGTTGCAACTAAAACTCAAAAAATATACCTCTCACGTTGCCAATTAAGACACGCATCAATACCTGAAAACAACTGCAAACCTCTTTTCACCATAAAATTTATCAAACTTAGTGGGCTCTGAAGATATTCGAATTGACTAGGCACAACTTAGCTGGTTCAGATTATATCTTGACTTGAAATACACAGCCCATCCACCAAAATCTATATTATACATGAATATATACCTCTATACATACATATCCAATGGCTCAATAAAATGAAGGTTCAAATAATATAGATTTTGCTCAATTGGAAGGCAAATCACAATGACAGTTCCCATGAAACCTCACATATCAACAATTCACCAATGTCTGCTCGATATCCATGAAAAATAAGTCAAAAATGAGAAAAGCTGAGACCTAGATTTGTTGGTGTACCTAACTAGTTACCATCCAAACAAGAGTGTAAGGTCAGCCAAATTCCACATAAAAGCAATTCACCAGCATACAAGGATGACAACAGGGTTTTGAGCCTATAACCAAAATTGAGCAGTACAAACACATACAGACGAAATGAAAGCATCGCAAAAGAATGGATCGAGACAATAAACGCGAATTGGGGCAAGTAATTGACAAATGGCGGGAATTAGGGTCTACCCGTTGACTGATTTCTGCACGGCGCTGCCCCAACTGCGTATCGCCGAGAAGAACCCGCCGGAGCTTTCTGCCTTCTGATCCCTAGAACCCATTTTCTGCAAAGAGTACCTTTTGCACCTGAATTGAATCAATCGGGTCGAAGCCAGAAACCCTCAAACCATAAAAATGATAGATTCGATTGGGCACGTTCAAAAGGGAAAGAATTGATTTTATAATTCCGAGGGAGATTTAGAGACAGCGTGGATTCGAGAGGGTACTGGTTGGCGAGGGGCGATGGGGGCTAGCCTTTTTGAAGTCAAAAACGACGAGACTTGAAGAGCATTTTCCCTCTCTAATCCGATCCGGAAGAAAGAGCGAGGGGGGGGGGGGGGGGGGGCTGCAGAGCTACGCGTTTCGGGGCCCACCGTTCGAGCTTTGTGCTTGCAGGCCAGCGGGATTTTTGTTCAGCGCATTGTGAAAGTCATTAGTTGACAACTTTGAGGTCTCACGAGTCAAGTTGGCCTCTCATGTCCGATTAATCTCGTTTGTGTGACGATATTTATTAACAATCACTCATTCTAAGAGAGTTTGGGATTGATGTACAATAATCAAACCTCGCTAAATTCTAATCAATTTATAAACTTAAAATGTTTGGAAAAAAAATTGATGAAATCTGCTTCGATGTGTTCAAAACTGATTAAATTCTCATTTCAATTGACCAAGAGTGATATCAAAATATCTTCACACCAAATGCTCATTTCAATTTGAATACACTATATGATAATTTTGCCACATCAAAATTACTTTACTCCTTTTTCATCCAAATGTCTTTAACAACTCGCTGAAGCCGTTTGTAATTGATTCTTGAAATTAGATTTTGATTAAATCAGAATCAGTTTTTAAGTTTTAATTCATTTTAAGTATGATAAATTAAAAGTTGTTGAAGGTGTTTGGTTAAAAAGTGATTAAAGTAGGTTAATATGGCAACATTACCATATAATATATTCAAACTGAAAGAAAATATTTAATGTATGTTTATATGTGAGAATATTTTTATAAATCTCTTCGTCAAATTTGATTCTTCAAAACTGATCAAGAAATATAGGGATTATCATAATCAAGTTGGAGTACGTTAGAGCAGATTTTATGGGTTTATTTAAAAAAATTTTGTCAAATACTTTAAACCTAATTTGATCTGAATTTAATCAGGTTTGACCATTTTAGAATCAATCTTAAACACCCAATTAAAGCTGATTCTGATTTTGATTATGTTTTAATCAAAATTTACTTTAAAGACTCAATTTCAAACGGCCTCTTAATGAACTGTCATGAATTGTACAGTCTTCTGAGCTAAGAGCACTCCCCCTTATATGATTACACCAAAGACCTGAAGTACAGTTAC
Source organism: Escallonia herrerae (assembly GCA_033070095.1). Classification (NCBI taxonomy): domain Eukaryota; kingdom Viridiplantae; phylum Streptophyta; class Magnoliopsida; order Escalloniales; family Escalloniaceae; genus Escallonia; species Escallonia herrerae. Next base: position 119,605 of record JAVXUP010001070.1, on the reverse strand, counting down.
TCTTAAAAAAGTAAGTACATTGCAATATTTCCTTCGATTAACGAAACACGCCCTCCAACACACATTGCCCAAATCCTTCTTAGTCTTTACCCGCGCCCGATCATTCCAAGTCATCAACCTTGCAAACTTCTCCTCGTCAATCACCAACGTCGTATGTGGTCAAAAATTTGGTCGCAAAAGATAAGAAATCACACCGCACGCAGGCCTTTCATATTCGGCAAAATTGTAGTAGGCTTTTTGAGAAAACGGCTCAATTTATCCACTTGGTCATCAACAAGGAGAAATGGGCCGTCAACCAAGCGTAGCACAAGTTGGCCCAGCCATTTGGTGGAGGGGCTGCAATGCAATGATGGGTTCTGATAGGCCCATTGTGTGCGTTTGTTAATTGGGTTTTAGTGTAGTTAATACAGGGCCTGCCTTGTAATAGAGATTAGAGAGCCGGAATGGGGCCTGCCTTTTAGTTGAGAAGGACCAAGCCACGGCTCGTTGATACAGCGTTGGGCCTTTAAGGTTGAACGTATGGAACCTGAATTTCTACCCCAAACAAAATTGAGAAGTTAGCTAGTTTAACTTCTCAATTTTGGTGTCGATAATTGTCAAAAATGTCGATCACTTTGGTGTCGTTGAATGGTGAACCCTCTAAGATAAAGCTCGTATGAGGTCAGGCATTTAATTTAATTAATGGGTGTGTTCAAGAGTAACCATTCAAGTCACTTGAAACACAACATTGGATGATCCCTAAAAGAATGACGTGAAAATTTTAAGTAATGTTACGTTATATCCCATGCCGACTATAAATAAGTTGCGGATTTGTTCCTTATACATGATGGGCTGATCATTTTTATAAATATGCTCTTGAGTTGGACATCAGACTTTAACAAGAAGAAATATGCCACCACTCCGTCAGGGAATTATTTATGTGGGCACCTTGTGCAGAGGTGCGAGTGAAAATGCAAGCACTGACTGTGCAACGGGTTCAGGGTGTAATGTCAAATCATAATGCACTCAACTTTATATCGACTCTAACATCGTCCAGCGGATATACCAAAGAAAAAAAAAGGATCTCGAGACCTCATTTAGATACAGTCAGTCGTATCCGAACAGGAATGTCCTCTCAAGTCCGTTACAAGTCGCTAAGAATTTGGCTTCTAATTACAGGAAACATGTGTTGCTTGGAAGATTGGTGACCAAATCCATTCAAAAGAAAGATGGTGTGTAAGCTAACCAAGCAACAATATTCAACCCCTAATTCACCCATAAGGTGGATGGATTAGTCACGCCAAACAAATGCTTCTTTTCAACCAAGTTGGTACACAATTTGTCAAAAACGGAAATAAATAATGGACATTTTTCTTTTCCAAAACCAGCTTTGGTTTACACTTGCCTGTCGGAGCACGTCTTGGCTGGCTGTTGCACGTGCGTACGTTGCAGGAACTAGACATTGCGTGTGCTTCCCCTTTTGTTCAAGTCTTGCGGTAGTAATCATCATATAGATGAGTTGTTGTTAAGCCAACTCAGAAAGGAAGCCAACTCAGAAAGGACAGGAAGTCATGTTGATGTAGGTTTCACAAGGCCTTGGTGTGGCATTTAAGCAGCCTTAATTCCTTAAGTTGTGCTTGGCATATGGTTTATTTAAGTTTCGCTTGTGTGTGTGTGTGTGTTAACTCTATTGGTTAGTATGGTAGAAATCCCGTAATACATTGAATGTTTTTTGTGCTTATGCTAACAAAAAATTATTAGTAGAATATTCAAGAAAGTTATAAGAAAGAATTCTATAATGTACTACTGAAAGGGTATACATGCCCAAAGTAGCCCTCTACTACTTGTAGCTCAATTTAGAGCAAGGACTTGTATAAATTATCATAAATTTCTATGTCAAATAAGAGATGAAAAGGTCAAAACTTTAGAGAAATAATGTTCAAAATCACATATTTCAAACCGGTATATCTCCTCTACACTTGTCGTATAGTATTAAGACCATGTAACATCGTAATTGAGTGGCATGTGATACTGAACTTTCTTAAGTAACTACCATCAGGGGAAAAATTGGTTATTAGGAACGAAATAAGAGAATAAAAAAGCATTAGGGCTAATTACACCTATGTCCCTGAGGTTAGGGGTAATTACAGTCAAGGACACTAAGTTTCAAAAGGTATCCGCTGTGTCTTTCCGTCTTTCGTCCGTTAAAAAATCATACATTTTGATGATGTCTTCCGTTACGTATTTTTAAATACCAACACTACCCCTTTAAACCCTATTTTTTTGTCTTAATAAAAAAACTAATTACTTCAAACTCTCTCTTTCTCTCTCCAACTCCCCGTTCCTTTGCACTTAGTTAACTGAATCTTTGAAGCTATTGAGCATGTCGATCGCGAAGGCCTGTTGACCAAATCTGCCTAATTTGATTTGTCGCCGTTGTTTGAAGAGAACAAGAGGGTTGATATGTCGTCGTTGTTCGAAGAGAACGAGAGGGAGGAGAAGGAGGAGACGAGGTTCACGACGGCGAGGTCGGCGAGCTGTATGATATCGAAGTTAGAGGAGGTGGCCAAGGCGGTGAAGTTCAGGATGAGGCTTCAAGGCTAGAGAACGGAGGAAGGGGAAACTGGGCAAATTGAGATAAATTAGGATGGCAGGGGCGCATCGGAAGGGGACTGCCGTGGTGAGTCAAAGTAGTGGAAGGAGGGTGGTGTGCGGCGTGGTGGGGGAAGAGAGAGAGAGGGAGAGAGCAAATTGTCGGCGGGGAAGAAGACTGCCGGGGTGAGGGAAGGGGCTGCCGGCGGGAAGTGGACTGCCGGCGGCAGTAGACCTAGATATGATTGATTGGGCTTAACACTGAATTGAAGAATCAAATTGATTTGGTACAGATTGGAAAGAGACTAACCTAATTTGGCGGTTTCACTCAAAAAGGCTGATTCACATTAACCCTAATATTAAGCATCAAAAACCTATTTTTCAAATTAGGATTTTGAAATCCTAATTTTTTGGTTTTAAAGCCCTAATTTTCAAATTAGGGTTGAATTTTGAATCCCTAATTTTTAAAGCAGGATTTGAAATCTTCTCAATTTTAGGGTTTCAAATCCTAATTTTAAAAAATTAGGGTTTGATAGAAATTGGGGAAGAGATAACTAAATGGCATTTGAAAAATTAAGTTTCTAAAGCAAGGGCAATTTGGTCTTTTCAATTCAAACCGTTATGTATTTATATTTTCCATCTGGTCAATAGACATAAGTGTAATTTTATCAAATTATTGTCTTTACGTGTAATTACCTCCAAACTTCAGAAATATAAGTGTAATTTGTCCTAAGCTTTAACGACTATAGTAGTTCACGAGGCAAGTTTGATTTCTCTTAAAAATTTTAACAACTTTTATACGTTTAATAACTTGCTTTTATTTAATTTTGCAACTAGTATAACTAATGATATCATATTGGGCTTCGTTAGACCTACAATACAATCGCATCAATCCACTGTAATCTCCTCTTTCCGGTGCCCATATCTCTCCGGCGGAGACCTTTTGCCCGCCGGCTGAAAAGGCAAAATCTTTTTTCTTTAGTTCGGATACGCGGAGCAGTTAATTGTTGACACTTGACTTTAATCTCTTTCTCAAGCCATTTTTTGAGCATTTCAACACACACACACACACAAAGCACAGCCAACCACCCCCCCTTGCACATCACAGCCAGCCGTTCATCCCATTGATTCAATTCAGGCCACGATGGCCGGAGATCCTCCACCGCCGGAAATCCAAATCCGGGTCAACTCGAGAAGGGGCGGCAACATGATCCACCCTGTGGAGGTGGACTCGCCGGTCAAGCCCTCACCTGCCGCGCCCACCCCACCAGCCCACAACCAGATTGTGTTCACAGAGATTAAGCACTTCAAGAAATGGACACCATGGCTGATACCTTGCTTTGTTGTCGCCAATGTCGTGATGTTCATCATCACCATGTACGTCAACGATTGCCCCAAGAACTCGCTCTCCTGCCTCGCCCGGGGTTTGGGCAGATTCTCCTTCCAGCCCTTCAGGGAAAACCCTCTCCTGGGTCCTTCATCTTCCGCGTAAATTTCTGTACTTTACCCCCTTCCCGGTTTCAATTTTCGCATTTCAAGTTCACCCTTTTGCTGATCTTTCGATTGGAGATTCTTTTGTAGTGTAGCTCAGCTGTTAGATACATACTGCTCCGTCTCATAATAGTTGTACCGCTTGACTTTTGTGTGAATTTATTGGGTTGAATTTCTGTCTCCAAAATGACTTAGTTTGGATTGGTTTTTCTAATGAAATGGAGAGAAAGTACATAAATGAGTTAATGCTTCAAATTTTTACGAATGCTGTAAGCTCTAGGCCAACTAAAGCTACAATAAAGTTTACGCTATGGATATTTTGTCGCAGGTGCAATATAGGCCTCTGTCTAACTTTCCTTTTTGGTTTTATTTTTTGTTTAGGCTAGAAAAGGTGGGGGCTTTGGATGTGAGTAAAGTGGTTGACAAGCACCAGGGTTGGCGCCTTATCAGTTGCATTTGGTTACATGGTGGACTTTTCCATTTACTGGCGAACATGCTGAGTCTTCTAGTTATTGCCATTCGGCTTGAGCAAGAATTCGGATTTGGTATGTGCTTACCTGAGTTTCGATGTGATTTTCCTCTAATGCACATATTACCACTTAATATTGACACATTATTTTGAGTTGATAAGTAACTATTTAATAAAGTTTCTGGACAAGGTGATCCGTGCTTGTTACTGGTTTGGGGTTCTAGACTGAAAAGTTCTGGTTACCACAAATTAGTTTATTACAGTCCATAACATCTCACAGTGTCCTTGCCAATTTAAAGAGGATTGCAGAATGCAGAACCTGACGTCTAGTGATGGGAAAATGAGGGATTTCGTTTATTCATGAGTTAGATAAAACTAATAAAATTTGCAAATTTGACCAAGTTATGGGAAGATGATTGATCATTTTATTATGTTCAACTTTCAGTGGGATTGAGGTGTTTCAGGCGGGGGGGGGGGGGATCTTTTTTGTTTTTCATTATTTTCCTCTGCAATTGATTGAATTGTTTGAAACCAACACTCGAAGTGATTTTTGCATCGACATCTAGTTGTCATCTGAGATCTTGAATCGTTTGAAACCAAAACTGGGTATGTTTCTCAGAAAGAAACAAAGGAAATCCTGTATGTTGCTACAACTTTTCAAAAGACGGAAACTTGATCATTTCTGGAAGAACTAGAACAATGAAGAAAATTGTTCTGATAATTAAATATTTTTAATAAAGTAGATCATCCTGTTGTTGATCGAAGGATTCTTCCCGACTTGTTTTGAACTTCCTGGATTTGAATAACATATCCTTGCATTGGAATCTGCATATTGTATAATAACTTAGCTCACTCACAATGAACCTTGTGCAAACCTTGATTAAACTTGTTCCTCATACCTTGGTCAGAATGCGATGTTCAATTGAATAGATGTTAGCATCTTTATCAGTGCTCGAAAAACATGCTAGCAGTTCCAAGGCAGCAGCTCGTTGATTTGAAGTTCTGTAGAATCAAACTTCACGCCATTTAGGGTACTCACTGACCAGTAATCATTGAAGCCCTTGGATTGATTTTGCTCTAGGCTGTGTTTGCTCTTATACCAAGTGCAGAGAACTAAAGACATGTCAGCATCTTAAAAAGGCACTACATATAATGTCAGTCGACTGACTGGTTAAGTTTCAGTCGAACTGCGGGGAATCTCTATATTAATTCTGTAATTAGCCAACCCGAAAAAAGGTCCTCTATCAGCTGATATACCGTTTTGTTCATATGTAGAGAGGTAGTATCTTTATCCTGAGCAAATGGCCTAGTAGGGGGGATTCATTTTCATGAGGACTACGAATACCCACAATACCAGCTCCACTAGAGTTGCCTGATAACCTTATATGATAAGTGGTAACTATTAAAATAATCTAGTCTCAACCATCCATCACCAGTGTAATTGAAGGATGACAAGAAGACAGCACCAAGGTTATAGAATTCTTCACAAGCCGAGTTGACTTATTTTGCTGTTAGATCCCATTTGCACTATGATTAATGGTGATTTCTTGCTAAAAATCTACATCAAGTTGTTGGTTTTAGATTTCTTATTTACGAGGCGAGCCTGGCTCAGCGGTGGGGTTGCTCCACCGTGATCTGCAACCTGCAGGTCACCAGTTGAAAATAGCGTCTTTGTAATAGCAAGGTTAAGAGTGTGTGCATCTAACTCCTCAAAAGGGGGGCCTTCTGCACTGTAGTCCTAAATCAAATAACATCTGATTTAAGGAACTATTACGTGTTGTACGCTATGCTCCATTTTTTTTTTATAGAATTTCATGGTTGAAACAGCATAAATATTCAAAACTTGTTGGCTTCATGTGTAACCCCATCCATCTCTTCTTTGCAGTACGAATAGGGTTGCTCTATCTTATCTCTGGATTTGGTGGGAGTTTGTTGTCAGCTCTTTTCATCCAGTCAAATATATCTGTTGGTGCTTCTGGTGCACTTTTTGGATTACTAGGAGGCATGCTTTCTGAACTCATCACTAATTGGACAATATATGCTAATAAGGTACTTAAAGCTGTTTCTGCTGACGTTCCTGAAGATTTGGGCTCTAGTTACATTTTATCTTATGATGTCAAATTTTGCATGTTTAGGTTGCACCACTATTGACTCTTGTGGTCATAATTGTTATCAATTTAGCAGTGGGGATCGTTCCACACGTCGACAACTTTGCCCATCTCGGAGGGTTCGCTTCTGGTTTTCTTCTTGGTTTTGTGTTCCTAATTCGCCCCCAGTTTGGCTGGGTTAGTCAAAGATATGGTTCTCCCGGGCACTCTTCTACATCTAGACCAAAATTCAAGATGTATCAGTGCATACTTTGGGTCATTTCCTTGATCCTTCTGATTGCTGGGTAAGCCTAGGGAAGTCTATATTTTGTGTAGTCAGAATCATGATGCTTTCTTTTAGTACATTAATAAAATGAAGCAAAATCATGTAATTTGCAGGATAACCTGAGAGAAAGTACCTTTGAAAATCTCATAGAGTTCAATGTCATGTATTGTTCACATCTTACGTGGATGTGTGGGCAATGAATTTAGCAGGGGGACAAGGTCATCTTATTAACAATTCAATAGTGACGTTGAGATTGTAGCCCACGTGTTATTTGAAAATAATACCGACATTGAGACTATTACTGTCTAGCAAGTATCAGTGAAAGCCACACGACACAACTAGTATATGTCCGAGTTAATTTTTTATTGTTGTATCCTTTGGCTGGCAGATCAACTGAGTTGTACATTTCTTTGCTCTAATTGATATGATTATCTTTTTCTGGCAGGATGACTTTCTCCTCTTTTAGGTTCTATATGATGTAAACCTAGATTTGGGTATTTAGTCGGGGCCCGTGGCCAACATGAAAAGGAGGAACTTCTTTACTTAAGTAAAAGAAATGAAAGTTGTCAGTAATTCCCTTTGCAAAGCAGAGATCTTTATGGTACATCAACAGAATATATTTGTATGAAGAAGAGATTGAAGATGACTTATTGTTGCCCTTAGCGTTTCATGCTTTAGTCACGTACGTCTTAATGGCACTGGGAAATCAACTTCAATTTGACCTGTAAGTTTTGATGATTCAACAGGTTAATTACTGGCCTGGTTCTGCTTTTTCATGGAGTTGATTTGAATGATCATTGTTCGTGGTGCCATTATCTGAGTTGTGTTCCTACTTCAAGGTGGAGCTGCAACACAAAACCTATTTCGTGCATGGTAAGTATCCGCTGAACTCCCTTTTCTCAGTGTAATGCACCTGAATGGGGGCTTCTAGAGTTTTGTCTTAGAAGCTAAACCAACCTTTCAAGACTTGACTGTTAATGCCTGCAGAATGGGTTGTTTATACCTTCTGTGCCTCGTGAACTCTTATGAATAAACTCCTCTTTAGGAGAACCCAAGGAAAGTTAAGCATTTTAAACACGCATCCGCTATATATGCAAGATCGAGACGGGTGACTTCACTCTCTGGATGCAGGCTGTGCAGGTCATGGGCCGACCTGTATCTAGATTCTGGGCACTGTTCGGTCCTTTCTTGCTTGCTTTCTTTCTTTCTTTGCATGTTTTTCTTTGGTTTATGCCCGCCCTCACAAGATATCCATATACCTATTAGTTATTCAACAAAGTGGTACATAGCATGGTTTTCTTTCTTTTTCTTCTGGGGTTCTTAGAAGTTTGACCTGATTTGGTAAGTTCCAAGCTGTAAAAGTTAGATTAGCCTTAAACCAGCCCTTAAAAAGTATTATGCTTAACAATTTATACTGACGCAATTACATGCCATGCAATCCGATAAATCTCGTGAAGATTTTGTCCTCGTGGTGTTTATGAACTTGATGTCATTCTTGCAGTCGGAGCAAGCCGGTAATCAGCTCAGCTTAACCTGCTCAAACAACGGTAAAACCAACACGTATGCGTTACTGAATGCAACTGCTTCTCAGATTCAGGGGCTATGTTCACGGCTTTGCCGTTGATCTACAAATCATATACACTGGAGGTGTTACCAGTCGCTTTGATGTATAAATACAGATTTTTGAAGTTGTTCTGGTTCTTCCGTTATTACACGCTGTTCATCTGTAAATTTGACCTGTGGCAACGTTAACCATAAATTTGCCTGATTATCTGCCATCAAGGAGAATGATTTTGTTTGTTACGAATTGGAATTTATGAGCTTCCAGCTGATTATAAAGTCCATATATCATCAAGCACATTCTGTTCGATTGTAGTAACATTCATCTCAATTTCCTCTAAAGACCAAGGTGATAGCGAGTTATGAGCATCAAGAACATTCGTTGAAGTATTATACTTGAGGCAAAGAGAATTCTCTCATTGCTGCAACCTGAAAAAAGAAAACGATTCTGTTACTGATTTTTATCCAAGAATTGTATCAGATGCCATGTGAATAGCTAGAAACATGTAAAGTATATGACTACCTAATACGAAAGTTTCGTGAAAGTTTCATATATAATTGAAGGTGAATAAAAAGTTGGTTTTTTTTTTTTGTTGGGGGTGGTGGGGATGGGGGTGGTGGGGGTGGGGGGAAGGAATCCCATTAATGAGAGTATAGTGGCAAAGAATTTGCCTAGCAAGATATGTCTTATTTGCAAGGATGATGTTACTAGATTGAGCCTATCCTATCGGTGGAAGAGAAAATTAGGAGATATATTAGTTAATTTTATGTTAGCAACGCTAGGAATATGTCTTAATGACAGATAATGAACGATGAGCCGGTCATATACTTGTGCATTATATTCACATATCCGACTTTCACTTATGACATATTTCAAAATCAACTATCACCGTTGAATTTTTGAACCTTTAAGCTAAATGAGTTGCATGACATGACGAGAAACTTTGGTTTATTATTTCAACAAGTGAAAAAAAAAAAGGATAAAACCCGTAAATATAGGCTTTTACTTTCTTTATTTTTTTTCTTTTCTTCTTCTTTACCGGGTTTATCAACAAAACCATCGTCGTTCTTCCTTCTTCCCCAATCGCTGCAAAAATTCTCAATGTATGAATACTCACTAAGGTCTCACTGATGAACATGGCGGCTCGAGCCGTGAACAACTTTTCAATATTCCGCTCCGTCCCGTCGTCGCCGCTCTCCACCATCTGCCGCAGCGAGCTCCATCACTTCGGTTCCGTCCGCTCCAAATCCGCCACTCGCTTCTTGGTTCTCCGCTACGAGCGCCACCTCCTCCTCGGCGGCAGCCATGGCTTCGGATTGCGTCGATATTCCGTCCGGAGCTTGGTTGACTCCATCATGGAGGAGTTCGAGGTTCTGCGCCGCAGGCGGCCGAGGATTGTTCGAGCCGCTAACAAGTACGTCCCTTCGTCTCGCTTTCGTATGGGCATAGTGTGCGTGTAATGTTTTGTATTGCTTTGGTTATTGTTTGAACGGATAAACATTGACGGTACTCGTCAATTCAATGGTGCTTGTCAATTTTTTTTATTTTTTTATTCTCGTTGAGCGTAGTGGAATATCCTGACCGCTCATGGGATTGGAATGGATTATCTAGGAAGAGAGGACTCAAATTTTTGAACAGAGGGAGTATGCAATGGTTTATTACTGAGAGAGAGAGAGAGAGAGAGAGAGAGTGAAGAGAGTATGCAGTAGTTTCTTATTGAGAGAGAGAGGACTCGGATTGTGGAGTGGTGGGGAGAGATGTAGGAATCATCCATCATATTTGAAAGAAATACTGACATTGACATGTAGATTAGGCGGCATGTGACGTTCAACTTGGAGTATTGACCCGGGGTTGAGCAACCTGAGCAGTTATTAAGATGAAAAATTTGTAGTTTGTGAGTGTCTTATAGCAGGATGGTAAAAAATACTAGTGTATATTTATATGTAGCAGAATGTGCGTGCATAAATATACAGGACATAATATGCGATAGGGATAATGACCCTACATGTGGTTGTGAAGGAGAGTACCTACTTGGCTGGCTAGCTTGGTTGATATATCATAAACACACACCTCGCGCTCACGTATGGACTGAGGAGACGGGCCTGTCTTTTTGTAAGCAAGTGAATGCAAGCTCCAGTGATTTGGGACGCATTAAATGGAGTTTGTTATTACTCTAATCTGTGGTGAAAGATGGTTGGTCACATTGAGCTCCTTACCACGCAGTTGGTAGAGATCTCAGTTCCCTACATTTAATAAAGGGATACCTAGTATTCTTACCCTCAGAGAGAGAAATTTTTATGGTGGAGATGAGTACTATCTTGAGTAAAGCTTTTTTCTTATTTTTGTCTAGAATAATTTATTCGAAGAACACGGATTAGGCTTTCTATTCTGCTTTTAACTCTCTTGCTCAAAACACCAATAAAGTTTACTTCCTAATTAAAACTCATCCAAATACCATTGGCGTATAAAGGATATTCTTGTTACATAATATGGCCCCTTGTATAGGCATAACACTTGAAAAGTTAACTCACTGGATGAAACGTACTACTACTGCCATTTCTGTTGTTGGATAGATAGGGAGATAATGAGACCACGACCGCCTGTGTGAGCTTTTATATTTGGATAATCAATCTATTTAAGTTTACACACATTAGCTTTAACAGCGTATGGAGTTTTCCTGCTTGACAATTTAGGTTTGATTGTGTTGTGGAAGAATGGATAAACTTGGTGGGTGTCGCAGGTCCACATCATGGATTTCATTTTGCAAGGAATCTTAGAGACTTTATATTGGGATATCTTCTCCCCACAAGACAGGCTGAATTTAGGTCCCTGCACGAGTTTTAGAGACCTTGGAGTCTAGTTCGTGGGTAGGTAATAGTGAGGAGTGGGAATGTTTCAACTTATAATTTTAGGTGCGAAACAATTTGGCTAGACTTGTGTGAGAGGAGCAACTCTGTAAGCTTTTCAGTCTTTGCCAGGTGTGTTTCCGCATAGCTTTTGATTCTGAGGTTTCCTTGCAGAGGTGTTGTTGCTTTCTACATCACTTTGTTGAGATCTGGAACCATTTTCTGGCTCCTTTTGGGCTGCTATATTTGACAAAAGTGTGCAGGGGAGGAAGATAGGGTGTAGGAAGATAGGGCGTGGGTATCTTTTGGTGAAATTTATGGGTATCTTTGAAGGCGGATGATATTATCATTTTTCCTTGAAAGTACATTTCGAAAGTTTTGGCTCCACGCATAGTTTGCTTCTTGACTTGGGTAACAGCTTTAGATCCATTAAAGTTAACATTCAAGCAGGGTGCGCCTCGGTGACTCATCTTTTCTTGCATGGTCCAATTTCCGAGGGAGATGACTTCTTCTGCAGGGTCCCCTTGGCCTTCTGCGGTGTTGGTTGCTATTAAAGAGGAGGAGGGGGTAGGAAACTGTAGGGGTTGATGCCTTCTTGTATGTTCCGGTGCACCCCAAGATCAAGGAAAATAAGAGCTTAAGGCTATCATATGGACCTAGCTTTGTAGTTGGGTTGAGGATGACTGTCCTGGATCTCATGAGGCCTTCTTAGATTGTATGGACGACTTCTGGCTGTGCTTCCATACGTGTGTCTAAATTTTCCTGCTTATGTGCTCGCCTTTTCGAATAACACTTATTGTGAAGCAAAAAGAGGAGGGCTCTTTCAATGAACCCAACATAGAATCATTCTTCAAATGTGGCTCAAGATTGAAAAAAAGATTAAGAACTTTAAACTCAGATGTGCCTTGAACGCTCTTTTACGCAAATTAGGATCGAAAGACCATAATCATAAGTCTCCGGTAGACAATGTACTAACATGCCACGCATATCTTTTGGAGAGAAGGCAATATCTGTAGGAAAACATTCCACAGCTAGATTATGTGGGAGAACCTCATATACACTTGAAGAAGGTGACGTGGCTGACATACGTTTATAAACGCCACTATTTTTCAGGCACTTGTCAACATTCCGACATCTCATAGGATGTCCACAGTTCAAATATGAACTTCTTGATTCTGTCAACCTCCTACTTGCAAGAAGCACGGCACGAGCAGGATTGGTTACCAGGTTCCCGAGCGGGAATCATATGGGTATTGGGATGGAAGCGGGAGTGGGTGTCGGTGCCACTTTCAGGAGCAAGATTCCAGGGTGGAATTGTGGCTAGAATGGCATAATTCTGCAACTAAGGTCAACCTATTGACACTTTTTGGGTGCTTGACTGCAAGACTACAGGATATTATGACGTATTCTCACATAGATATTTGTGCATATAAATTCTTGTACACATTCGTAAGAAGGATGCTTTATCACATGGCATAAGGTTATAGCTGATACTCTATTAGAGACATATAGATTTGTTTCCATGTCGAATTCGGTTTTATGGATCTGTTATGTAGACATGGCAGTAGTTTGTTGTCTTCATGTCCGTGCTGAATAGATCAAAACATCAGTGAAGTCTACATCTCATGTTGCTTTTGAATGTTAGCTCTGAAATGTTATAGTAAGAATGTGCCAGCTTATGATTGAACAGTCTCTGATTTTCCCACTTGCGTACAATCTGTGTTTTAGTTGCTTAATGACTTGTTGGACTATGGTTAATGTATCATTGACTTTGCAGATTGGCTTTAACTAGCAGTGGAGAGGTCATTCAAGACAAACTGGTGAAGCAAGCACTGCAGAAAGGGTTGCTGCTAGAGTTCAAGAAAGATACTGAGAGAATACTGCTAGCTGTTGCTCAGAGACCTGATGGAAGGAAGAACTGGATGGTCGCCGATCAGGTTCTTATAGAAACAACTAATGCGGCTTGTTGAATAGGTTACTAGGTGTTGGAGCTTTTGGTTTTTTGTTTATTGATTAAGCAGTAAGGAGGTTTGGAATTAATTTGATATTTCTTGCTTTCTGCTGCAGAATGGTGTCACAAGTTCCATTAAACCACAGCAAATCACTTATATTGTTCCCGGTGTTGAAAACTTTGCACACACGGAAATATCAGAATTTATTCAGAGAGCTCAGAATAACTTGGTTTGTTTTTCCAGCATAACTAAGTGGAGCGAGCAATAAATGTGTTTTCTTGTCTTACTATTGATAAAAACTACTAGTTTTGAAACCTGGTGCAGGATCCCACACTCCTTGAGTTTGCTTGGGTTGAGCTTCTTGAAACAAACAAGCCAGTAACTGCTGAAGAGTTAGCGGAGGTATACTTCTCTCGGTGTAGAAATAACATCTCATTGTTCCTCTGATAATCTTAGCTTATTATAACAGATGATTTTTGGTAGTTCGGAGCCTCTTGAAAGCTATTGTGCTCATCTCTTGCTATCAAGGGATGATATCTACTTCACAGTACTAGAGAGCAAAGGTCCTCGTTCTGTTTATGGGCCACGATCAACTTTTCAGGTATGTCTTGTTTTAGCTTTGATCGTAACGTTTTCGAAATGGTTCACATGGAATTAATGTGTAGTTGTTGATATACAGTTCAGATGGGTTCTGTATTAACTTTGGTCTTGATGTTTTTTGAAATGGCTCGCATAGATTGAATATATGGATGTGTACTTGTTGGTGCCTATCACAAGCAGATTTACATGATAAAGCGATATCCTGAGCTGGCAAGTATTTTTTTTTTGGACATTGCTAGTAAAAAAGAAATAGTTTTCAGCTAAGTACTTCCTCTGAGCTCAGCCAGAAACCTGGAAGACTTCCCTTAGTGAAAGAAAACAGATCTTTGCTATGATAATAACCAGAGTCATGAATGCTCACTCTCAGACTGAGGGCTAAAGTTATCTAGTCCTTGGTTAATCATAAATTTCCGGTTGCAGATATGTGAAAATTGGGGCTTGGAACTTTCTGTTTGTGGTTTAGATCTAGTTTAAAATTGATAGTACGCTTTTTATTATTTAGTATAAGTTTGCAATGGTTAGACACGTAGTATATTCTACTTTTTACGAGTGCATTTACTCGTTGAAATATTAGTTTCCCAAGGTTGAAATATGGATGCTTCGTTTATTTTCTTTGTGAAGATTGTGTGCTTCTTTACATTAAATAACTAGTTCAGTGTATGGAAGATTTCTACATGGTTCATTGCTTACTTGAGTAAAGAAGAGAAGACATTTAGGTTTTACTGCTTTTTCTCTTTACAACCAGTAAATATGGGTTCCCACCAATTTGAATACTAGGTAGAAGAACTTCAGCACAGGAAGCTTGCCAAGGAGATTGCTGATAAGGAATTTGAGGAGTTTGTACAGTTATTGAAGTCCGCTAAGGCAATGCCTCCACATGCTAAACCAGCAAAATCTTCATGGAATGTGGAAGAGAAAATCCGGCACAGGATTGTGTCTCTTCAAGCTTATGCCATTGATGCTTGCAAGAATGACGACGAAAAGAAAACAGCGGGGATGGTAATCTGTCTGGCCCCACTTTGTTAGTTTCTGATTTCTGATGTTGTGAATCCACATACCATTCTAGCAGCGATTTAATTTTGATGAGAAGATCAGATGCTGAAGTTTCTCTAACATCGCTTATCGACAGTGATACAAATACGTGAACTGGAGATCTAATCATGTATATTCTGCCAACTGTTGCTTTACAAATACAAAAAGAGGAAAAGATGAAGGTTTTTTAAATCTCTTTCTTTTTTATTAGATCCTGAAGGCAATGGGACAGGCAAAAACGGCTTCTTCAGCAGTAAATCTCCTCATAGATATTGGGTATTTCCCAGTACATGTGAATCTCGATCTGTTAAAGTTAAACATACGTACTGATTATCCAGATGACATTTTATCTGCTGCTGAAAGTCTACTCTTGGAGTCTTCTGACCCGGATGAGGTTAGCTTGCTTTCTAGTTGTACTACCTATCATTACATAAACAAATCTTTGGTTAGTTGAACTATATTATCATTGTTCTTGAGGAAATAAAAGAAGTGATGAGAAACTTCTCAAGGAATTTCAAGGATTATGATACTTCTTTTAAAACTTAATTTTGGTGTACAGTTATGTGTTTTGGGGTGGAGGGACATGAGTTTATATGCTTATAAAGATTTTCTGTTCCTACTTCCTTCTCGATAATGATAAAGCACATTGTCTCGAGTTTATCTTTCATTTTCTGTTTAGCCTCTCACCGTTGCTGATGTACTTGAAATGAAATAACAAACCCAACTTTTTCTTGCTCTTTGCTCAGCAGAGGGTTGTCTTGTGCAACAAATGCCATGACTAGAATAGCAAGGAGCAATCTGATTTAATTAAAGTGTTTCATGAGTGAAGACCACAAGAAAAGCTATGCATTGAATGAGAAAACTATAGGAATAGAGTCTAATTAGCTAAGTGTATCTGAAGTCCACTGCCCTTGCTTCTGTTTCTATCATAAATCAGTTTCTTAGTCCAGATGTTGTTTTGTCTGGAAGAACCTTCAATCTGTTTATCCTATATGCAGTCTCATGTATACACCATACATAGTTGGGTTACGTCAGCAGTCTTTGGTCTCAACTTTGTTTGTCATTTTAGAACTAGAAAGCATTGATCATATAGACTAATTTGTGGACTTTATTAAAGAATGGCTTGAATGTTGTAAATTAGATCCTAACTAATAAAAAACTTCTTACCGTTCCACTCAATCAGATTCACCATTACCTTTTATTTTCTGTGGTATATGTAAATTAATTCTTGTTACCGCATGTTTATTTCATGTTTCTTGTGTTTAGATTGACAGAATCGATCTCACTCATCTGAAGGTCTATGCAATCGATGTTGACGAAGCAGATGAGGTAAACATATACTCTCTGAATGCTGTTTGATAGTCCACATTGCAATACTACTTCATTTATGGGGTAGTTCGCCATCCACACTGTATCTCTATTACACGTATGCAGCTTGATGACGCGCTGAGTGCGACGAGGCTGCAGGATGGTCGGATTAAAATTTGGATACATGTTGCAGATCCGACTAGTTTAGTTCAACCTGGGAGCATCATTGAGAGGTATTTCTGAGTTTCAGTTAGACTTCTGATTTATATTTTTGCTCTAAAGTGTTTTTTTCATATAATTGGTGCTCTGCAGAGAGGCAATGAGAAGAGGGACTTCTGTGTTTTTACCGACTGCTACTTATTCAATGTTTCCTGAGAAACTTGCCATGGAAGGGATGAGCTTGAAGCAAGGAAAGCTATGCAATGCTGTTTCAGTATCTGTTGTACTGCGGTCTGATGGCAGGTAAAATTGAAGTATTCTTCGAGTATCTATGATTTGACACAAGGCAGAATCTGGAAGAAGTAGCATCTTAAAATAACTGACGAAAAAGAGGGAAACTAAGGGACTGGAAGGAAGAAGAAACCTACAAGTTAGGAACCCGTCCATAGCCTCTCCCTACGGCCTCCTTGTTTGATGTTAATGTTAAGGGTGAGAGCACCTAAAAGATTAGGCTCATCAAAAAATGTCTAGAATGTAAACATGCTAGGACCCGTCAGATTTGAATTTTGGTTTAAAAAAAATTCACCTGAATGTTGAATTACTAGGATAATTGTTGCAAGGGTTTTAAGTAACTGCGTATTCATCTCTTGGACTGAGTGATCCTTTGCATTTGTTTGATGAGTACAGTGCTGCAGATGTTAAAAGGGTATGACTTGTAAAAGGGGTTTGCAAGTCTTATGTGGACAGTCTGTCATATTTTGTGGACTGCTGGAGCTTTCTCTCTCCTTTGCCAAATCATCTTCAACTTCAATAGAAATTGTTACCATCCCATGTAGGTCAGTATTAGTGTCAACAAAGGATGGTTTAAATCTGGAGTAAACTCGATACGTTTATCCAACAAAAAGAAAGTGACATCCTGCCTTAATATTTGTTAAGCTAACTGGCACCATTCCATCTATCATATCATTTGAGTCCAATGAAAGAATGAGGTTTTCTCACTCCGTGTATGCTTGTTACAGCATTGCAGAGTACACAGTATGTAATTCAGTTATTAGACCAACTTATATGCTGACATATGAGAGTGCCTCTGAGCTTCTTCATTTGAACCTGGAGGAGGAGGTGGAACTGAGAATGCTGGGTGAGGCTGCAGGTCTTCGATTACAATGGCGTCGCGAACAGGTTGGCTATGGCTTCATCAAATTATTGTTGGAACAATTGTTTGTGTTTTAAATTCAACCATCTGGGTTTCTTTTCTTCTTTTGGTTCGAAAGTTGGGCTAACACCCTGTTATTCATTCACCAATTTAGGGAGAGCGATGCTCCGTCAATCTTCATTTAGGTGGGCAATACACTAAAATGTAATTACGTAATGTGTTGTTTTTAACAAAGTCACTCACATTTACATAGAGACACATGGATACAGACACATGGAGACATACATACTACATAAGTGCAGAGGGCTTTTTGGACATTACAAGATCTTGATCTATGCCTTCTGTGCAGTATGGCCGTATGGGGTCTCAATGCAGCACTCTGAAGGGTGCTTGAACGACATATTTGTCTTTCTTCTTGTATCTGAGCTGCATTTTACATTTCTGCACACTTGAAGATGTTCCTCATTGGCTCTTCTTATTGTTCTGTAGACAGTTTCCTTGTTGTAAATTCTGTTCCTATGTTTTATGTTATCTTCCTGTTAAACTGGTTTTGTGTATCACATGATCTATCTGTTTGATAGTTGATACCAAATTGAAGTGACATCTACCATCTGATCATTATCCAGGGTGCAATAGAGACAGCCTCTTTAGAAACACGAATCAAGGTGGCTAATCCAGATGATCCAGATCCGTCGATTAACCTATATGTTGAAAATCAGGCGGATCCTGCAATGCGGCTCGTGTCGGAGATGATGATACTCTGTGGAGAAGCTATAGCCACTTTTGGTTCTGATAATAACCTTCCTCTACCCTACAGAGGACAGCCTCAATCTAATATTGACGCATCTGCATTTGACCATCTTCCTGAAGGGCCTGTTAGGAGCTCTGCTATTGTTAAGATAATGCGTGCTGCCGAAATGGATTTTAGGAAGCCTATACGCCATGGAATTTTGGGACTTCCCGGTTATGTTCAATTTACATCTCCCATTCGTAGATACATGGATCTCCTTGCTCATTATCAGGTGAGTTTTGACGGTAGAACTTTGTAGTGTTTGCTTAAAGTCCTAATCGTAAGCTAGTTGATGAGTTTCTGCACAGATTTTTCTAAAGTGAACAACTTGATGCAAGCAGTGGCGCGTTATGTGCTTTACACTTGCACAAATGAATACGAATTATACTCAGCTGGTGAGATTGGCTAGCTGGGAGAAGCGTCTCTTTTTTTAACTTCTGCAGCAGTCTTCATGTTGAAGCGCTAGAATGTTTTTCTAGTGGATGATTATATCCAACCGCCCGAGTCCTAGGTGAATATAGGCAATTTACTTCTGAGCATGGGATTTATTTTGGGTTAATTTGCAAGTGTTTTTCTTGTTTCAATCACTTAAGGGTATTATTTTCTATGTCGTTGTCTTGTTCATTCAGAATCCAATTTCCATGAGCTATGCAGTCAACATCTTGTCAGCTCCCCCTCACAAAACAACCCAAAACATCCCCACATTCCCACCACCTCTGTGGACAAAAAATAGTAACACAAAAAATTGTTTATGTATAATGGGGGATGGAGTGGTAGGGCTCAGGAAAAACTTGGAACTCCAATTTAATGGGGGTATTTGAATTGTAGAAATTGTATCATGTAGACTTGGTCCCAAAACTTAGTATTATCAGAAGTGTCCCCACTTTCTCTGGCAAATCCTAATCATTCAGATTATATTGGTCACTATAGTGATCTCTGATATTATTAATTTGACAAAGCTCTACTAAATTTCACTAGAAACTATGGTCTACTTGGTCACTCAAACCCATTACAAAAGCTAGTTTTTAACGATCTCTTCAACTATATCATGTTTTCTGAGCATGAAGTTCAGTCTGGTGTTGAATCTGAAATAAGTTAGATGTGTAGTTTCTTAACATGTATGTGTATGCAGGTGAAAGCATTTCTCAGAGGCGATTCTCCTACATTTTCAGCTGGCCAGCTGGAAGGAATGGCATCAATAGTAAACATGCATGCTAGAGTAGCAAAGAGGCTCTTTAACAGCAGTCTACGGTATTGGATATTAGAATACCTGAGAAGGCAACCAAAAGACAAAAAGTTTCATGCACTGATCCTTAAATTCATTAAAGATCGAATTGCAGCCTTGCTTCTAGTAGAGGTATGCATACAAAGTTTCTTTCCCGTTGCAGCTGTATATCACCAACTATATTAGCTAAACTATACAGTCACGCTTCATGATACCTCATCTGTTGGGACTGAGACTTCTCAATTGCTGACTATTTGCAGGTAGGATTTCAAGCTTCTGCATGGGTGTCTGTAGGGTCACAGATTGGTGATGAAGTGGAGGTTCAGGTGGAAGAAGCTCATCCACGTGATGATATTCTCTCTCAAGGAGGTCGTCCGTGGACTATGAAGATATTCCTCTTGCAGGCCTCAACTCAGAGCTGCTATCACTTTTCTAATATGATCAACAGAGTTTCTATGGAATTCCAAGTGGACCAGTTGATCTCTCTATGCCGCCACTTTTGAAAAGCTCATACTTTGGGACTGATTTAGTTGGCGAAGAGACAAGCTGTAAATTGGAAAAATCAGGTTTTGCAGATACTCGCTGGATTTTCAGTTTCGTCACAAGTTTACGTTACTTAAACTGCTACTTGCAATGTGGTTAGTGATGTCTGAATTCTGAAGATTTTGCCTACCTTTTGCGGGGGACTACACAGGCTCAGGCCGCTTTCGAGTTCCTTTCTTGTGATTATTGGACCTTCAGACGAGGTTATTATACCAGAAGAAGAGGAGAGTTGATTGATTGTATATACAGATGATGGTGAGCTTATGTACCAGCGGAAGTATGATTGGAGCGTTACTCTTGTACGTTTAGCCTCCTATTCAGCGATTATACAGACAATGACAATACATAGTTTCGCTGAAGAGTCTGTTTACATCAACATAATACGAGTTTCAGAATTTTTGGGAAAGTTTTTGAGTGCTTACGACCTTGTGAATCGAAAATTTTGGGTAATGAGTCGTTTTGGTAGCTTCTCCATAACACCCTCCGAGCCCCTTTCAAGGGACTTGTCTTGCGTAGCTTAAAGGCTGGAGTTAGACAGTGCTCAAGAGAATTTTTGGGACTCAATCCACACCATCCAGCATAAGGAGCATGTTTTTACTCAATACTAGTTGTCTTGGGTATCACATGATTTAAGGTTTGGACTCTAGAGAGTTTGTCAAGGGT
Organism: Escallonia herrerae; assembly: GCA_033070095.1. Lineage (NCBI taxonomy): Eukaryota > Viridiplantae > Streptophyta > Magnoliopsida > Escalloniales > Escalloniaceae > Escallonia > Escallonia herrerae. The sequence goes on along the minus strand of JAVXUP010001070.1, from coordinate 98,869 downwards.
GGGCTAGGGTTTGTCTCCATCATTCATGATGCATGAGCTTTGTGCTCGCAATAATTCTAAGCAACCAGTGTTAACTACCATGGTCCCAATGGCCATCACAGGCTTGACACTGGTACCATGCTTTTGTGACCACCCTTTTTAAGGCATTTCAAGAGGTAGCTGGGTTGGTGATTTTGTTAGCTGTCCTCGGCTTTCCGCCACCAAACCTGGCAGTGTACTGAGGACTCCTCCCACCAGCTTAAACCACAGATTTTGCCTAAGAAGTCTTTACTGCACTTTATTGTGTTTTTTCACATCATTTTGTCACTAAAAGTGCAACGGCAACAATATTTAAAGCATTTAACGAAAAACACGAGGTGGACGGCTATGTGAAGGTGTGCAATTATTCGCTCCCAATGAGATTTGCAAACTTTCTGATACCTTAACCGCATGTTAATTCCCTATTAGCTCTTGCACTAGACCAGCTGAAGCCGAAATAGATTCGAAAATGAGCAAAACTGTGAACTTTTAATGTTTAACAATTTGGAAGCCACCCTCAAAGGGCTTAGCTGGGTGGTTTAAGGCTTGCTATCTGGTAAAGGAGCTTGTGAGTGTGACCGAGTACTATCCCGTTTCAATGGGGTGAGACGGGCCTTAGCTCGATAATATAGCATGAACAAGCACCTTACGTCTGATCAGCGTGTAAGACACTCATACAACGTTGATGATAACGTCAGTCTCTCTTCAAGCACCGCTCTTTTTTTTAAAACTAGATTAAGAACTGTGCTACGAGACGCAGATCTAATTTTGTCGGTCTCCTTTCCACAGCTTGCATACTTTGTACTCTTCCAAGGTTACATCCGTAGGGAAAACGCAGGTACAAATATGGTCCCTCAGCTGGCATATGAAATGATTAAACATGCTTTAGGCGTTCACGCGTTATGGGAGACAGATCAAGGTGGACATTCTATTCTCATTATGTATAAACCAATCCTTGTTGATTAGCTCACGAGCAAGATGTAAAGTAGGGTCGATTGGACTCAGCAAGCTTTATGGAACTGCCTTGATTTTTGAATAATTGTCGTCAAGTTATTATTAGTTACACCCCATGTTAGACATTTAAACTCTGTTACTAGTTTAACCGACAATTTTAGCGTTGCTTTTAAGACATTTAGCAACAAAGGAAGACGCAAACTTTTCACATATCCGGCATGCATAGGCCATTGAACCGCCTAGTTCCGGATCTAATATGGCATATAAGAGATGACAGAAAGGGGCCAAAACATCATGTATTATGTCGCTCGCTCAATTATGAGGGGCAGGACCATGGAATAGCTTCTCACAGACTCACACTAAACGAGAGTTGGAATAATCCATCGAGAAACTGTTGGGCCTATGGCCAAAGTTACTATCACAATTGTCAAAGCAAGTAATAATTTGGTGTAATATTGACAAGTCTTTTTTGGCCTACTAACATTATAATTTATAAGTAACATTTTTCGAAAGTTTCAATTCTAATCAGTTTATTTCAAATTTATAATTTTTTTTTCAATTTCTCTGTTTTTTCAAGGGTCGGTGGGGAGCTGTTCCTAGAAGCTAGAACCAAATGGATGGGCAGGGGTTGATTAATTAGAAAGTCTCCGGTTAGTGTTCATGTCTCCTTTGGGAAAGGTCCATTCAGTTGCCAACACCATGCACTCCTTGTTTCCTTATCAGTATTACATTTCTCTTTTAGGCCATGTAACATGGGAGGAGATGAACCCAACAGTACAAGAATTATGGCACGCTTAGTACAGCCTTTTACTGCACGTCAAGAGCCATACAAATCAATTGGGAAGAAGTCAGATGGACAAACACTGCATGCACACAAGTCAAAGGAGTTCAAATTGCACCTAGAGTTGTCAAATGGGCCGGGTGGCCCGCGGGTTGGCCCGACCCGGCCCCTTTGATGAATAGTGCTGGCCCGGCCTTTTAGGGCCTAGGACCCGGGCCAGGCCTGCATTTTCTAGAAAAAGCCCGGGCCCGGCCTGCATTTTCCATAAAAAGCCCGGGCCTGGTTTTGGCCCGGTTCAGGCCCCCCTTTTTACTTTTGAAATTTCACTTTTTCCCCCTTTCCCCCCAACGGATTTATTCCCCTTTTCCCCCCTAAACAGTACTGAAAATTTAAGTAGTGTGAAGAATAATAACACATCTTAAAGTCTTTGATTTTTTTTCTTTATAAATATAGTGGTCATGGAATCGAGTAAATTTTCAACATCTTTATGTATTGAAATTGCTGACCCCCATCGTGTACCCCACATTTGCTGTATTTTGTCAATTTATGTTACAATTTGAGTGGGCTGGAACTTGGAATCTGCACTATTTCAGCACAAATATTGTTCTGTGCCCAACCATGGGCTTCAGATAATCGAACCTAATTCCAGTTCTAGTGTTCGGATTGCCCAAAATTTTGGTTTAAAAGAGAGATTGCATAGAGAAGATTCAAAAGGTATTTCCTTTTAAGTGTAAGTTTTACCAAAAAGAGTAGCTTTGTCCTCGACTTTAAAATTCCATCAACGGATGTGCATTGCATAGCCTCACACAATGAACCTGAAGTCAGTGGCGAAGCGGAGGGGTAGCACTGTCCCGTGCCCACCCCCATCTTTTGGCATGAAATTTTTCTTGACAATTTGGCTTTTATCTTTATGATGATGATATTTGTTACTTCATGTCCCTTTGAGAATTTATCATTATTGAGAACCTTTTTGAAGCAAAACTTGTTGATTTAGTATATTGACTTAGTCTTACCATATACCGTAAAACATATTCTTACACATCAATCTTTTTAACTCTTGTCGCTAACAAGAAAATGCCAAAAAAAATTATAAAAGAAAAAGAAAATTGGGCCGGGCCCGGCCCAAGCCTGGCCCTAAATGTTGGGCCTAGGGCCTGGACTTGGACCGGGCCCAGATATCTCTAGAACCAGGCCCGGCCCGGTTGGCAGCCCCCTTGGCCCGACCCCGGCCCGATTTGCTGGAGGCCCGATGAGCTTGGGCTGGGCCGGCCCAAGCCCGGCCCATTTGACATCTCTAATTGCACTGATATAAAGGGGACCAAATGGAAGTCAAAAGCATATTTTCAACCCCGGCCTCAAGACCTCTTTTAAGTAAAAATATGTATCTTAATTAATACATGCACAACGCGCTTGTTAGAAACTTTCGTTTTGAGAGCGCTAGAAAAAGCGCATCTAAGACTGTTAGCGTAAGTAAATTTTGGCTTTTAAAATGCGATTTTGATGGTTTTACTCAAACTAAAAGATAGCACAATCTTACGTTCGTAACGTTCATCTTTTGTCAATTTTGAAATGCAATTTTGGTGGATTTACACAAACTGAAAAGATAGCTCAATCTTACGTTCATAACGTTCATCTTTTGCCAATTTTTAGTTAATAATATGCAAAAAAAAATTCACAAAATTCTAAACACTTTACGCATTGTGAATTATTTCAATGTCAAAGTCGAATCGCATATTTAAACCACTCTGCAAGGTGAAGAAAACCTTTGATGGCCATGGATGATACGGTGTGGTGATTCTTACACCCGAGATCGAGACTATTGCCCCAGCGATGCGAAAGCAATTGAAACATTTTCAATACGCCGCTAAAAGCAACAAATGGCAAGCGCTCGTTGTATAAATCTTGTTTGAATAAAACTTGAGGATACGTGCCACACTTGACGTATCAGCTCCTAAATTTCTTTCTCATCTTTCACCAAATCCCTTTTAAGCCACCTTTTTTTCTTTTCTTTTCTCTGCTTATTAGTATGATAAACTAAGATTTCAACTATAAATCAATCTGGACGTTACGAAAAATAAACAAAGTTTTTGTTTTACGCAGCATCTTGATGTCAAATGCTCCTACGGGGTAAAATCTTTTTGAGGAATATTTGCCTATAGCCTAATATTAGGCACCTTCTGCACATGGTAATTGTTCACAAAAAAGAAATCACATCATACATCAAAGTCAACTGCATCAAAATATTGTTTTTTTTTTCTTTTTCTTGAACTTCATTTGTATATACCAATGACCCAAAAGCTAAGGTAACAATGCTCATTTACTCAGATGTAACTTATATTAATACAAGCACATTCATTCCTTGCTAATCAAGAGGTACGGACACAAATGGTTTCCAAGGTATAGTCCTTTGCTTTAAACGAACAACTAATAATGTACCTCCTCGATCATATCAATCTCTGGCAACCAAAATGTAATATATGCTTGTAGTATTAGTTTATGTAGGGGATTTGTGCCTTTAATTATTCTATTAGAGTACCGTTTGTTTTTTTTGTTAGCTACAAGATTGTTGATAAATTGAGAAGCTAAGTTTCGGACCGCGCGTCAAGTCAGACAAATCAAATTAAAAGCTGTCGAGTCGAATTAAATTTGTTGCAGGGTAGAGTTAAAAGGTATGCATGATATCTTGTAATGTAGTGCAAACTGTTTTACCCTCCCTTAACAATTAAGTCCAAATCGTCAATTTAAGCCGCTAGGAATGTGTTTGGATGGAAAATTTTAAAGTACTTTACATTTTAAAATTCGTTCATTTACAAATTTGGAACTGCATATGACCTCGTCAATTCAAGGTGTTCAATTATGGGAACCATAAACAAATTTATGGAACTGAGTGATTTCGAGTTCAATAACCTAAATCAGGATGTTTTCAAGTAAAAAGGTCAATACTTTCATCATGACTTACAGAACTCGTGCTTTTAGCAATGGGATCTACGTGGGGGCAATATGGGAGTCATTAAGATCTTGAAGCAAAATCATCCTCTGTGGGAGGTTTCAGGTCCATCAAGTTATGCGTGGACCCTTTTTGATTGTCCGATCACCGCACACTCAAAATATTTTGAGCCCCCTTGGAATACAACAGGCGTCAGGGACGATTGGAGGAGTAGCACGTGAGAAGACAATGAGAATGGCGAGGAACGTGAGAGTAAAGGTTATTTAGTGTGGTCAGCTAAAGCGGGCGATGGACAAATATAGCGTATGACGGTCGAATATATGAACAGTGGTGAGGGTGGGGGGTCTGAGATAAATATAAAGTGTGCGACGGGTAAATATACTGTATGACATACTACTATTTTTTTTAATGACAAATGAAAATATGAACAAATATGAACTAGAGGTGTCAAATGGGCCGGACTTGAGCCTGCACAACCCAAGTCCATCGGGCCTCCAGCAAATCGGGCTGAGGCCGGGCTAAGGGGGCAGCCAACCGGGCCAGGCCTGGTTCTGGGGATATCTGGGCCTAGTTCAAGCTCAGGCCCTAGGCCCAACATTTAGGGCCGGGCCCGGGCCCAAATTTTTTTTTTTTATAATTTTTTTTGGTATTTTCTTGTTATTCAAGGTAGGGTTTTAATTATGGTAATTTATTGTTATTATTTAAGCAACTTGTACTCTAGACATGTCCAATATTCATAATTTAACGAACCTAATCTTTATCCTTTTATTTCATTATAAATCATATACATTGAAGATAAATGTATTTATAGGCCCTCCTCCTTTTATCTGGGTTTGGGACCGGCTGCTTGTAAACAAACAGGCGAAGTTACCTATTTTTTTTTATATATACAGAAAAATATATATCTTGCTTGTAAAAATTTATTATATATATATATATATGAAAAAAATATATATATTTTGTGAGAAATTTTATTCTTAAAACTTAAAAGAAAAAAGATAAAAAGAAATTACCTAATCATCCGGAAGTACTTCAACATCCGAGTCACTGCTCTTCCTATCATCAATCGGTTTATCTTGCTCTCGGTATTTCGCATCAAGATAATCCTTCCAACATACACATAGCTCGAGCGACTCGGGGTTAAGACGACTCCTCCTGTCATCCAAAACCCTCCCGCTCGCTGAAAATGCCGACTCTGAAGCAACCGTAGAGGCTTGCACTGGCAGTACATCCCGTGCAATTTGAGCTAAAGTTTTATACATGTTTTGATTTTGTTTCCAAAAATTTAACAAATTAAAATTAACATGTTCTTGCATTGATAAATCACCATAATGATCAGTATTTGAATATACACCAATCTCATTAAAAGAGAAAAAAGTAGACGAACCTGCCGAATTAGAAGTACCTTCACCTGGTAGTTGTCTTGCTACTAGATGTTCAAAGCCCTTAAGGTATGCATAATACCTCTCAGCAGTCGATGATAAAGCTCGTTCGCGCACGTCAGCAGAATTACGATAGAGGTTGAACAGTTCCTCAAATGTCTTGCTCACTTTTGCTGTGAGTGCGGTTGTATCCTCTATTGGGTGGCACATTAATATCGATATCTCTTGTATCGAGACGTTCACGCCATGCAACTTTAACCTAGGATCTAAACAAGTAGCAACAACAAAAATAACAGGCAGTTCACTCCAATATTTATTAAACTTTTTATCCATCACTTTTACTATTTCCTCAAAGGGTCCTATATATCTCCATTTTGATAACATTGTAGCCATCTTGAGAATTTCTATTACAGCGAGAGGAGAGGTGGGATAGTACGTACCAGACAATAAATTGGTAGACGTGTAAAATACCTCCAAAAATTCAGCTAGGTATGTGACCATCTGCCATTCCTCTTGAGTTGGCAAGCCGGCTGGGAACTGGGTTAGTAGAAAATGCGTATAGACTTCTCTGTATGCTAGAATGTGTAAAAGCATATGGTATATAGAGTTCCACTTGTGGACCACATCTGTAACTGCTCCAAAGTAGCCGTTATTTTGCTGTTTGGGGGGGGGGGGGCTAAAAGTGAAATTTATGGGAGAAAAAGAGAATAAAGCCGTTGGGGAGAAAGGGAATCAGATTTTCAAAAGTGAAGAGAAGGGCTTGACCTGGGTCGGGCCTGAACCGGGCCAAACCCGGGCCGGGCCTTACCCGGGCCAAAACCAGGCTTTTTTCAGAAAAATTCAGGCCAGGCCCAGGCCCTAAGCCCAAAATGGCGGGTCCAGCACTGTTCATATTTGGGCCGGGTCAGCCCGGGCCAGAAAGGGGCAGGGCCGCGGGCCTCCCGGCCCATTTGACAACTCTAAATGGATAATGTGATGCATGCACATTCACATGCCCACATGTTTGACTGGGAGGAAAAGGGTCTTGGTGACACCATCACATGTCTTGACATGCGGTGGTGGTGGAAAACCAGTTTGATCCACTCGATGACGTGGCATATCTACTAGATCTGGTTGGTCAATACGTGGGACGCCTTTCTAGGCTTTTGCTTTACCCTTCCGTGCTACAAGTGCACCAACCATAACCACATCGCTCCCCCACCCCCCCCTTCTGGATTAAATGAGCAAGTGAAGTTAGGCCCGTTTGACGTGGGAATCTATTTCTGCACCTTTGCAAAAGTTTATCTATATCTGCACTTTTGCTAAAGTTATCATTTTTCACGCTCTTATGAAGTCTGGCGACAGTATCAGTATCTTGTAAATGATCGTTAAAAAGGTTAACTGCAAGTGACTTATAACCAAGTCAGACGCGTGAAGATTTATTTGTTTTGATGGCCAATGAGTGACACTAGAAGACATTGGGCAGATCTAAAGATTTTACAGAGAAACAAGTTGATAGCAAAGATAATACTGATCAAAGGGTAGAGTATTGATGAAATTAGAAATGCATATCGATGGTGAGGGTTGATTCACGACATTTTTCTTAAGTACCAACAGAATGTTCGCCTAAAGTATAATAGACATCACTTGTACATATTTTAGCAACCAATGGATGTTGATTTAGTATAAAAGAGTGTAAAAGTAACTAAATGTTGATAAACTTTCTCAATGCTCCGCTGTTAGCCATGCCTTTACGATACATTTTCAAACATGAGACAAGAATGACAAAAAGTAGAGCGCATTTATCAATTCCTTAGAACAATTGTCAAATGCATGTAGGTAAACTTGTCGCTATGAACTTCATCGTCAGGGGAACAACTTGTACGGTCATACTCAATGCTGCCGGCAATAAGATTTGAAACATAGACCTCAACCATTAATACGCTACGCAATCAATGTTGAACAATATCCTTAGTTTGAACTAACTAACGATTTAATTGGATTTCCTAACAACTTCTATGCCCTGCTCTATTTTAAGAACTTGGACCATTCCTATCCAGTATCCATAAAATATTGAAATATGAGGAACAGAAACTCCCCAAATTAATTAGTCCAACTTGGAAAACTTAGAGAAAAAGACATGGAAAAGGAGAAAAGCACAAATGCAATAAGTGAAGGCACATGGAGGTGGGTTGTGCAGATGGGACGAGGGAAGAGGGAAGTAGGAAGAAGACCAAAGAGGATTTGGGGAGAGAAGAAAGAGAGGCGAACCAAATCAATAATTCGGTTCACGTGTGAGCGGAGAGATCTTCTTTTTGATGGCTGGGCTTTGAATCATCAAACTCCCCTTCTTTTGGTTTGTTATGACTCTTAGCTTAGCCATCTGAGGCCACATGGCCTCAATAGTCACTGAGGTGGCACACTCTACCCCAATAACAAGATCACGAACGTTCCTTGTCCCAACTCAACGCAACAAATATGTCATGCGGAATGGGTAAAGTTTTTGTGTTGAAAATTACGCGATGGGAGGAGCTGGATAGCGAGTGGCGGAAGCAAGTGCACGATCAAAAAATTATGGGGTAATGAAAGAACGTTAGTGGGGGTAAGAGCGGAGGTTGAGAGCGACAACATTTAGAGTGACTTGCTAATGTAAAGTACATGCTTTTGCTAGCTATCTGGTCCATAGACATGCAATGCGTCGTGCTAGTGTCTTTCTTTTGTGCACCAAACCAATAACGAAAAAAAAAGAAGATGCTCTTCGAAGTCGATACACGCATATGTGCTAGCATAGTTATTCATTTAAGTTACCAAAGTTCAGGGGTGGTCATGCACCAATCACCATTAATCTATAATTATAAATTAGATACTTTATATTATCCGCTTTAAACATATACAGGGCATACAAATATTTGGGTAACAATTTATTGTCCTTGCTGCTTTTGGGCCTAATTTCTAAAACAACTGCATGCAATCTCTTTTGTTGAGTAAATATTGCATGGACTTAAACCATTAAACCTGACCCATTTAAGATTGTTGCAGCAGAGGGGCTAATATGATAGAATCAGTGACGGACCACCAAGGGTTTGGTGGGGGCCATGACCCCTCTCGAAATTCAAGAAATTTTGATTTGCTTCCTTCAGTCTCCATACACATTTGACGCATATTTGCGTTATTCGTGCATTGGGCCCCGCGGTTAAGCTTTCAATTAAGGATGCCATTTCAGGTTAGCAAAGAAATTAGTTGTTACCTCATACATACATTCCAAGATTTATTTGTCAATAAATACATATAGTAATTAGTCAAGAGTTACTACACAGTGGAATTAGTTTCATTTGTGGATATTAGTTATTTTAAAACAGCATTCAGCTGTGGGAAAAATACCATTTTCACCCTTTTAAACATTTCTTATCCTTTTATTACAAAAACATATACTTCAATGCAAGTGTTTACATTTTTACATTAAACAGGGAGTTGAATTAACATATCAAGAGATGAAAATAGCATATCCCTCGGTTGCATTGTTACTATTAGTCTAACTTATATAGTTATTCCGATGCAAAAGATACATTTAATTATGAAATCTGTTACGTATCATAACATGATATTTCAAAAAATTTGTAACGCACTTTGCCTCCTTCGATAAACGGTCCGAGGTCCGCCCCTTGATTAGAGGAGAAAAAGGTAAAAAAAAAAAAAAAGCAAGAGGCTCACTCGACAAAATGTTCAACAAATGCGAGCTCGGGGAGAATTTAAAGCCATGAGTGGATTTTCCTGATTTGAAGGAAACAAGCAGTTGGAATTGGGGGAGTGTTGGCTAAGACCCAAAGCCCACCAGCCAGAATTGAGTAATGGCTCTGCACGGTCTTGTGTAAAGGTGCGTGCACCAGCCCCGAGAGGGTCCCGCCAGTCGCCGGACATGGCCCCACAATTTACGGGGACTTATCCTTCGGCCTTTTTTGTTAATAATAATAATAATAATAATGCCCCCTGCCTTTAATTTGTCAATTTGCCCAATTGTCCAGGCCTAGTGGCTAAAGTGGCTTTCCTCCCAATTCAAAATTTTTGCCATAATTTTGTTTACCTCCTTTTTTATGATTTTTATTGGGAATATTATTAGTGACTTGGGGGTTTCACTCTTTCCCATGACGCAATTGTAGAATCCTTTTTCTTAAGGATAATATTGATATATAATAATAAAATAATGCAAGGTTTTCTATTTTGGAGGCATAAGACAAAGCAGATGGAATTTGAGAGGGAGTTTGATGTAGTCTCATCTGAGGGAATATGTTATCAAATTTGCATCTTCCCTTTGGTTTGGTTGCGAGACTTGTTCACCTTATCCTTAGCATCTTACTTCCCTTTTGTGGTAGTATGCAAGGATGATGAATTGCGATAAGTTTATACTATTATTAAGAAGAGGACCGTTACAGTGAAATTTTTTTATGTACTTTTGATTTTGCATGTGTTATATTTTTAACCTATCAGCAAAAAATAGCGCTCCCAACCCCACGTCCCCCTTCCGTCACCCAATTATCTCCACAAACCCATCTCCCTCCTCTACAATCTCCACCAAATCTTTAAATGTGTGCAGAACTTTTTAAAGCAGTATTTTGACCGTTTATCTTATCTTGGAGACTCATCGCTTGTGCCTCAAATCACTGGTGATTGGTTTGGCGAACATGGTTTCAAGTTTCTACTTTTAAAGTGGTCTATTTATGATGTGTACATCTTTGGATAGAATACTTCGGCTATAATATGCTGAAATTATACTATGGTGCTTCGCTATTCCATATCCTATATTCTGCAAATCAGGATGCTTTGTCCAATTTATGAATACATCGCAATCGACAATTCAGTAATTAGGCCTCACATATGGAACCGAACCAAGTATTTATAACAAACTCATAACCACCTATTATTACATCAACTTGTGTTTTTCTCTTGTAAAATAGAAATGAATCCATGCTGATATTTGCAACGGTTCTCTATTTTAGTTGCTTTTCAGGATGCTGTCATTGCAACTACCCGATTTATCATTGAAAGTTTTAGGCGGATGATGCTCTTTTAAGTCATATTTATTAAACTTTATAGTATAGTTGTATCTTAATTTTTAAGGCTAGTCATTGGCCGTCAATGACGTTGTCGTGCATACAGAAGAGTGATATGATATCGTTACCATATTTGATTTCAACTGTATACTTTAAAATTATAATTAACATGGCTTGCATCGTTGATCTCAAGTAATTACGGTGCAGCAAAGTAAAAAATGACAGATAACTTTGACGAAGCTGTAAGAAGTAAAAACAAAAAAAAAGTTTTACGATATTTTTTAGAAATACTACGGAGTACTATATTTAAGGGACGGGAAAAAAGAAAAAGGAAAAAAGAGAGAGCAGAGAGCATTAATTACACGGTGATAATTACCGGATCCTGCTCTTGTGATTCCCCCTCTCACTCTCCCCCCACTCCCCCCTTCCTTAATAAGTACCCCCACACCTTCCTCCCGCTTTCCATTCCCTCCCAAGACCTCTCTCTCTCTCTCTCTCTCTCTCTCTCTCTCACAAACACACACACACAAACACACAGTGGCCAGTGACTGAGAATACTGAAAATGGCCACCGTGAAACTCTTCTGCATTGCCACTCTCCTCTCCTTCCTGACCCTCGCCGCCGCCAGAATTCCCGGGGTCTTCACCGGCGGCCAGTGGCAAGGCGCCCACGCTACCTTCTACGGCGGCAGCGACGCCTCCGGCACCATGGGTAAAACCTCCTAAAGCCCCCTTTACCTCCACTCCCCCTTCCCCCTGGCTAAAAACGAGCAAAGTTTTGGCAAAAGAATCGACTCTAAAACAGTGCTCTTAAAATTGTCGCTGAAAGTTAAAAATTTCGTATAAGAATCTGACTTTACGGTTTTGCCCCCACTAAAACCTTTAATATTCTTCCACTTTGTAGGCGGTGCTTGTGGGTATGGGAATCTGTACAGCCAGGGCTATGGCGTGAACACGGCGGCGCTGAGCACCGCCCTGTTCAACAACGGCCTGAGCTGCGGCTCCTGCTTCGAAATCAAGTGCGACAACGACCCCCAGTGGTGCCACCCTGGCAGCCCGTCCATCTTGGTCACCGCCACCAACTTCTGCCCGCCCAACTTTGCCCAGCCCAGCGACAATGGCGGCTGGTGCAACCCGCCCCGGACCCATTTCGACCTCGCCATGCCCATGTTCCTCAAGATCGCCCAGTACCGAGCCGGAATCGTACCCGTCTCTTACCGCCGGTGAGTTTCTTTACCTTCTGCTTTGTTTTCACACACACACACACACACACACACACACACATATATATATATATATATATATGAGTTTTTCCCATTAATTTCTCATTAGAAAAGCATAAACTTCTGGCGACAAATAATACTTAAAAAAAAGTACTAATAGAGCGTAAAAATAGACATTCTCGCTTTGACGGTCCGCTCCGCCGCATATGTTTACTTTTTCTGACCGGAATGCCCTTGGTCCCTTCACTGGCCATTTGCTAAACTTTGTGAGGGTACTTTTGTGATCTTGCCACTGTGCTGCAGTTAAATGTGTGTTACGAAACGCTCCTTTAGGCGGACAGAAATGCCCTATGACATCTCACTTAATTACGTTCAAAACCGGCTTTTCAGCTTTTGGTTCATTTTCGAGAATGTGTCAATGACCACTATAGCCTCATTTGGGTAGAATCTGGTTCTTTACTTGACCACGAATTCTCTGACACTTCATGGGTGTTTAGGTCATCTCAGAATTCCACAAATTTTGTTGGGCCATTATGCCCTAAATTGGGGTGTTTATTACCAAAAACTCTATAAATCACGTGTGACACGGTTGTTGTGACGGACGCTTGAATCTAAGAAAGACATGAGAATTGCAAACAATATGTTGTTAGTATTCTTTAATCTAATCCCATCTTTACTTTGTCACCAATTTATTATCCTTTTTTCCTATTTTACCCCCAATATGTTGGGTAAGGCAGTGTTGGCTGAAAAGTTCCTTGAGGTTCTGTGTTCTTTACCTAAATATAGACAATCAAACGACGCGGTTTCGTACCTATCAGTACAGGATTTCTGAAATGCCGGAAACGACCTTACTTTTTGAGAAACCAGTTCGGATTGCCCACAACCTCTTCTGACACAAAGGGGGTGTTCTCGTCATTGAAAAAAAATGTACAACAAGGATTCTGAGACTGCCCATACCATCGCATTCACAGGTCTTGTAATGGCAGTATCGCCGTTTTCGGCCTACCTCGAGGGTGTTGTGGTAATCTGGTTTTGTCTTTTCACAAAGAAACCGGGAAATCAGAAATGTGGGCATGCATGCTGCCCGGCCTCTGCCCCGGGGCTTTTTGAATTCATCATCATCATCATAAAATAAAACCCGAGACATGCTTCACACTGCCCCACGCGCGTGTGTTCCCAGTCATGACTCATGAATGAGAAAAGCCCGTAATGGATTTTCTAGTGGGCCATGTCACCGGAAATACCGGTCAACCTAGGGTTCCTAACCGCCTTAAAGGGCACCACTTTGTGACTTTAGCATACATCCAATCATCTAATGTTTTTGGATTAAGGCACCTATCGAGCAACTGATAATTTAATAATAATATATTATTCTGTATTAAAGTTTTGACTTAATAAGGTATTGAATTTGATCATGTCCGCTTGTATATTTAATCTCTCTTTATTATAGTATAATTTGTATTTTATTTATTTGTACACTTGATAGTAGTGTACGATGATTTGTCTCTTAACGTGCAGCCAGACGATGAGACTTATTCTCCAACACTTTTAGTTTTTAGAGTAATTGGTAATGAACAGTAACGTACAATTATATTTTAATGAGCTTTATTGACATAAGAGCAGGAGTTAGTTCCGAAATTATCAATAACCATCGATTTTTTTTTAAGATTTAGCATTGTTTTAGCAAAATCGTGAATAGTTAGAATTGAGGCCTATTGAAGCGACACGTCAACAATCGTTTACTAGTAAAATTCGATTGTTCAGTTAGAATTTGCACTCATCAAAGTAGTGACAAAAAAACGTACAATGCAAAGGACCGTAAACTTTATGGAGCTTTACGTAATAGCTAAAATGTGTATCCGCTAGGAACTCAAACGGTTGAAAGTAGAGATTGTGTTGGGTTGCTAGTTTTTGATTCGCGTGGCTTTCCTTGTTCTTGTAGTGTCCCATGCCGAAAGCAAGGAGGGATCCGATTCACGATCAACGGCTTCCGATACTTTAACCTGGTCCTGGTCACCAACGTCGCGGGTGCAGGGGATATCGTCCGCGTGAGCATAAAAGGCACCAACACCCAATGGATGCCCATGAGCCGCAACTGGGGCCAGAACTGGCAGTCCAACGCCGTTCTTGTGGGCCAGGCCCTGTCCTTCAGGGTCACGGGCAGTGACCACCGCACCTCCACCTCCTGGAACGTGGCGCCCGCTCATTGGCAGTTCGGCCAGACCTATTCCGGCAAGAATTTCCGCGTCTGAGGATATGAAAGAAGTGGGGATCAGTCAAGATTACCCTCCTCTTTATGATTCAAAGTTTTCAGATTCCCCCCACCTTTAAATTTTCTCTTTTTTCAATGGGGAAATTTGGAGTACCAATGGGGGGTGCTAGAATAGGAAATGAGTATTTAAAGTCATAGGTAGAATATCTAGTAAAGTTGGGGGGGGGGGGGGGGGTCTGTGTGGTAACTTTCTCTTTTTGATCACTTTTTTGACTTTTGGGGTGGGTGGGTTTTGTTTACTTTGTTTGGGGTGCTTCTTGATGTTGCTGGGGAAAGTAAGAGCCAGCAATGGTTGAAGAGTGTCAGAGGCTGAAGCGGCAAAGCAATATAGCCCGCAGCCTCAGTTATATGTGCAGCAATGTATGTTGCAACTTGAAACTGTCACTGTTATATATAGTAATTGAAGGCTTTTTATGTGGTTTGTTTGTGGATTCGTTTGAAAATAGTTAGCCAAAATGCTGGTGCTCTTGTACAATGGTGGTCGTGGCCATTGCACCTGAGCCCCTCGGTCTAATGTAGAAGCACGCGCACATTACAGTTGTTCCAAACAGCGGATACACCTTCATGCAACGAACAAACTCCCAATGCTCCTGTTACAGTTAGAGGTGTCAAATGGGCCGGGCATGGGCTGGCCTAGCCCAAGGGGTTCCAACAAAACGGGTCGGGGCAGGTCTAGTGGGGCTGCCAACCGGGTTGGGCTAGGCCAGATGGTGGGAAAATCTGGGTCCAATTTAAGCCCTGGCCTTAGGCCCAATATTTAGGGCCGGGCTTGGGCCGGATCCTTTTTTTTTTTGCATTTTCTTGTTATTCAAAGTAAAGGCTTTAATTACGGTAACCTGTTATTATTTAAGCAAATTATAATGTAGTACTATGATTAAGATTCTTGTATTATGTAAGTAAATTGCTCTCTCTCTCTCTCTCTCTCTTTCATTTACATCTCTCAATTTTATATTTCTTCTTTTATATACTCTAGGCATATCCAATATTCACAATTTAACAAATTTAATCTTTATTTTTTTATTTCATTATAAGTCATATACATATATATATATATATATATATATATATATATATATATATATATATATATGTATATACATATTTATTTATCTCTCATTTTATTTTTTATTATATGTTAAAACTTTTTATATTCTTCTTGGTGAGCTTTATTAATAAAATCTTAACACATAACAATTATTACAATTTGAAAGAGACTATTTCTACTATTTGATATTTTACTTCAAATTAATTGGTTGAGATTGATACATGTTAATTCCCGAGACGATCTTAAGTAATAAATATAGATTTTGACTAACAGTTTTTCTCTCTACTTTGTTTCATATACAAAATAAAATTATTCTATATATATGACTCTCATATCATGGTTATGAGTGAGTATTAAAGAACCTATGATATTAATATATTGTGTTTGTCAGAAAATAAGAAGTAAGTGAGGCTAGAATTTATGAATGTATGTAAATTATTAACGTCCATATAGAGTTAAATTGAAGATAAATGTGTTCATAGGCCCTCCTCCTTTTATCCGAGCTTGTGACCAGTTACTTATAAACAAACAGGCAAAATTACCTATTTTTTTATATATACGAAAAATATCTATCTTGCTTGTAAAAACTTTATATATATATATATATATATATATATATATATATATATATATATATATATATATATATTATATAACTATATTTTGTGAAAAATTTTATTCTTAAAACTTAAGAGAAGGAAAATAAAAAGAAATTACCTAATCATCCGGAAGTACTTCAACATCCGAGTCACTGCTCTTCCTATCATCAATCGGTTTATCTTGCTCGCGGTATTTCGCATCAAGATAATCCTTCCAACATACACATAGCTCGAGCGACTCGGGGTTAAGACGACTCCTCCTGTCATCCAAAACCCTCCCGCTCGCTGAAAATGCCGACTCTGAAGCAACTGTGGAGGCTTGCACTGGCAGTACATCCCGTGCAATTTGGGCTAAAGTTTTATACATGTTTTGATTTTGTTTCCAAAAATTTAACAAATTAAAATTAACTTGTTCTTGCATTGATAAATCAAAATAATGATCAGTATTTGAATATACACCAATCTCATTAAAAGAGGAAAAAGTAGATGAACCTGCCGAATTAGAAGTACCTTCACCTGGTAGTTGTCTTGCTACTAGATGTTCAAAGCCTTTAAGGTATGGCGCATAATACCTCTCAGCAGTCGATGATGAAGCTCGTCCGCGCACGTCAGCAGAATTACGATAGATGTTGAACAGTTTCTCAAATGTCTTGCTCACTTTCGCTGTGAGTGCGGTTGTGTCCTCTACTGGGTAGCACATTAATCTCGATATCTCTTGTATCGAGACGTTCACGCCATGCAACTTTAACCTAGGATCTAAACAAGTAGCCACATGTAACGCCCCCAGAAATCCGAAGCTCCGCCGCCCCGAACTCCCGGGTCGTTAACCTACCGGATCACATCAAACCTGTCAAATCTATTCACTAACACATATTCCAAATCACCTAATTCAACATCAACTCAATTTCTTCAAAATACTAGATCACAAACTGTTTAGCTTAAACCATTACGGCTTAGGTTCTTTGCAATTCAACATTGCTAAGAATGAATTAACGGTACCGACCCACGCAGGGGTCTCATTACCTAGTATTGGTGGGCTCACCGAAACCTCACGCAAACTCTAACCCATTCCCGAACCCGCTACAGCTTATCATTACCTGCAGAAGGGAGCCAAACGAAGAGTGAGCTTTTGAGAGCCCAGTAAGGTCCTACAAGGACTACAAAAGAGATTATAGCATGAATTCAAAAAAATCCAACCGACGATGATTTTCAAAACACTTCGAACGATCAAAACTCAATGATTACCCAAAATGATCAAAATTCTTCAGAAATAGATGCCAAAATAAATATTAACAATCAGAACAAAATCCAAACCGATCAATAAAAGATCTTTTTCAAGTCCGCATTTCCAAGTACCACGAAAATTTCCCTTGCTCAAGGGATTTCAATCCGAGCATAAATTCATTCGAAAAGACAGCAAGATTCCCCGAGGGATTTTAACCCAAGCAGAAATCAAATAAGATGATACGATAAAGGCTTGTCAAGGGATTTCAACCCAAGTACAAATCCTTCTAGCTAAGTACAATGAATGTTTGTCAAGGGCTTTCAACCCAAGTACAAATCATTCTAGCTAAAAAAATTAAAAATCAATGTTGATCCTGGGCGATTGCAATGCCATTATGGCAAGCTCATATAGTGTACTCATGCATGATGTACTAAATAATTACTAGTCCACTTGGGTACTAACCTGCGTTTCATGCAGGATTCAACCAGCCTTATACTGCCTCCCCACTAAACAGGTACGCAGGTCAACACAGAAATTAACAATATCAATGAGCGTTAACATAAGCTCATATCCCCGAAATCAATTCGGGTTCTCATAACAATAATCATACTGACATAAGTCAGCACTCAAGATTTTCAGAAGAAATCGGATTTTTCAGAAGAAATCAGAATTTCAGGAGAAAAATCACAGATAAACAACAAAAACGACTACGAATAATTATCGAGTATAATCACAAAAAGTCGAAAGAATGGATACGGACAATTATCAAATTTGCTCAGCCCGTAATAACATGTGAGCATCACAAGATTTCTAAATAACCGATTCAGGTTCAACATTAGGGTTTTCTAGGCAAGAACATGTTAATATCAATACATAACTTAGAGTTTGACATTAGCCGTAAATATATCAAAGGAGTAATTACGAGTACAAGTAATCAAATAAGGGTTCGGACAAAAGTTCTTACCCAAGGTTCAGATATAATTCCTTACCTGGATCCGCAGCTAAATTATCCTAACTAGAAGTCTTTAACTTTAACCTAAACTGAATAATTGAATCATTAGAATACAGCCTACAGACACAAGATTATAACTTAATATGAACTCACACATACTCCCAAGATGAACCCCCCTCTCAGGGTATGTAAAATTATCGAAACGCCCCCGGAGGTAAAATTACCAAAATGCCCCTATTGGACTTAAATCACTCAAAACGGCCTTCTCGTAAGTAGAATCACCACAACAACCTCACCATATGCGAATTTATCCAAAAATACATTTATGAGGTCAAATTACCAAAATACCCCTTCGGGTGGCAAATTACCAAAATACCCCCCGTTACACTTAAATTCTCAAAATGACTTTTCCATAAACAAAGTCACTAAAATAATCTTAATGTATGTAAATTTACTTCAAAATACCTCTTATAGGTAAAATTATCAAAATAACCCTTCGGGGTGGTAAATTACCAAACACCCCTGGGGGTTTCCGGCACCGGAAAAATCTCAAAAATATCTTAAACCTATATTTTAAGTATCCTGGTGTCATTTATGGCCTAAAAAGTATTTCAGAAAATTTTCGTCCGCAAATCCCGAACCGGTGTCCCGACCGAGCGGTAAAAGGCCAGTTTCGTAAAAATATCTATCGGCCTCGGAATGGCCCGAAATTTTAGATAATGAATCATATCTGTAAAATAGGGGTTTCATAAAATTTTCAGGTTAAAGTAACTTGGTTTGCTATGCTAAATAAATTGATAATTGTAGTTGCCGATACCCTCATTTAGCACCCTTCGCGAACTCCAAAAATTCCCAAAATTTTCCAGAGCGTAGATCTCATAAAATTATCAGGGGTTACTGTTTTGAATTTTGTCTAATTTTGGCTCTAGATATTTATGAAAATTTGTTGAAAAATCTGCCTAAATTAATTTTATATATTTAATAACAAAACAATTACTGTTCAAATTAAGGCACCTACTATTTCACCTTCAAACACACACAATTCATCTTCAACCTTCAGCCAAGACACGTTCATCCCACAAACACCTCACGAAACACCAATTGATTCACTTTTAACACCATCCAAATCACTATAAATCCGTTATACTAGCTTAAGTATACTCCAACACTTAAACCCGTAATTCACACAAAATTCGCAAATCCGTAATCCATATGTTCAAGAAGACACACACATGGCCCTCACAATTTCACACACTAGATCACAAACCAATTTAACATCGCGAAGGAAATGAATACCTTCAAAAGTTTTGCATAATTCTTCTTCTTCTTCCTCCGATTTCTCTCCGCCTCTTCTCTCTTTTCTTTTCCTTCTCTTTTCTGTTCTTTGTTTGAGTTACTGTTCATGCTTTCCCGAAATGGAAAGTTTCCTCTTTTGTTTTTGTTTTTTTTTTCTTCTTTTTAGACTTATCCTTCCCTTCTCAATTATCTTCTCTTTTTTTTCCTAGCTTAGTCATTAAGCTAGTAGGAGGTGGCCGACTAAAAAAATGGTTTCTAATTTAATTTTATAAAATTGCACAAATACCTCCAAAGTTTCCAAAATTACGAAAATGCCCCAAAATTTTTAAAAATTATATTTTTACCCCAAAATTTTTTTAAGCTTCCACAAGCTTCTAATGCCCGAGTATTGCTCAAAATTAGCAACCGTTTATCTTTTGGAGCCCGAATGATTATTTTAATCGGCTCTCGAAGTTCGGGATATTACATCACAACAAAAATAATAGGCAGTTCACTCCAATATTTATTAAACTTTTTATCCATCACTTTTACTATTTCCTTAAAGGGTTCTATATATCTCCATTTTGTTAACATTGTAGCCATCTTGAGAATTTCTATTACAGCGAGAGGAGAGGTGGGATAGTACGTACCAGACAATAAATTGGTAGACGTGTAAAATACCTCTAAAAATTCAGCTAGGTATGTGGCCATCTGCCATTCCTCTTGAGTTGGCAAGCCGGCTGGGAACAAGGTTAGTAGAAAATGCGTATAGACTTCTCTGTATGCCAGAATGTGTAAAAGCATATGGTATGTAGAGTTCCACCTGTGGACCACATCTGTAACTGCTCTCCTGCGAGGCATATTATATTCAACACACAACGTTTTAAATTGTTGTGTTCTCGAACTCGAACTATTAACATACGCTGTCATACCCCTCATTTTGACAAGAATATCTCCTGCAGCAGCTAAACCATCTTGAACAATTAAATTAATTATATGACAAACACAACGAACATGAAATAATTTACCAGAAAGTACAGGTTTGAGGTTCTCCTCTAAAGCATCAACAACAGCTGTATTGTTAGAAGCATTATCAAAACTAATACTCATAATCTTATCCTTTAATTTAAACGTGGTACATGCTTTTAATATAATAGTAGCAATGTTCATTCCATCATGCGGAAAAGGAAAGAGCTCGAAAGCGATGATTCTCTTGTGCATAATCCAATCTGCATCAATCCAATAGGCCGTCACACAAGTATAACTAACAAAAGTAAACGGAGATTGTCAAATATCAGAAGTAAGACTAACTTTACCGTCAAAATTATCGAAATAATCGATCAGGCGTGCTTTAGCAGCATTATACTGTCGGAGTGCATCGGATCTAGTTGTGTTTCTATGAACCTTTTTGTACAAAGGTTGAACGTATGTGTTCATATATCTAGAGTGCTTAGCATTATCGGCAAAAGAAAAGGCTTGTTCATCGTGAATAACAAATTCAGCGAGACCGTCTCTTTGCTCTCGCTGATTATAAACAAATAACTTACCGTCAAAAGATAACTGTGTTTGGGTAGGTTCGACGTGCCTTGTCAGGTGCACACTAATGGGTAATCCATTACCACTACCAGACCAAATAATTTAGCACAGTACTTACATCGAGCTTTTCGGATGCCGTCCACCATAACTTCATCAAAATGATTCCAACACTCGACTTTTTTTTCTTCCCCTTTTGGACTTCTGGCTCATTACCGGAAGCATTGCTCGGCCCTTCTTCATCATGACCAGGCATAGGGTTAAGATTATGCTACAAAGACAGCTAGTTACTGAATTGATCCAGGGTAGCCTTTCAAGCCAAATGGAACTACCCTGGATCCTTATGCTTCCATGTTATTGCCCAGGGTAGTTCCATTTCTTCGGGGCAATATACTCTTGACTTTTGTATTTAACCCAGGGATGGACTGATGTCCTTAATGAGCTTATCAACGGAACTGTTGGAGTGAGTGGAAGCACTCTTGATAAGTTCGCCTACACATAAAACTTAATTGAACAATTAACACCTCTCCTTACAGTCTTCTATTTTGTTGGCATATCTTGTGGGGAATAGTTGGAAGCTGTGATCTTCAAAAATATCAAACTGGTAGGTTAGTCTATACCTTTACTGGTTGCTCACTTGACTATTTCCAATCAGACGTTATGGAAGGTTGCAACTGCTATTGTTAAGATCTCAACTTTGTCATATTTATTGACGGTTTCGGATCAGTAAGTTTAAAATTTAGGAAAAAAGTTGGCAGCCAACTATGTTGCCGGCAAAGACAACAAAATGGTCTCAAAAGTTGTCCTTTACACATACACCCGTGGACACGCACACACACACAGCCACTCGGATTTGCCACCACCACTCCACCGCGACAGGATCCACCTCCGCACGACACTGCATGTTGCCTTTGGGACCTAGATCTACAAACTCCATCTCTCCCCCTTCCGGTGGAGAGGAGCAGATTCCGGACAAAAATAATTCCAGAATATGTGGAGCCGTGGAGGCGGGTTTGGTGACACTGTTAATGAAATTGAAGGGTGTAATCCCAAACATTTAAAAGTTTGGAGTTCTGTGGCGTAAATGCCTCTTTAAAAGATGACATCAGGAATGGACATATAACAGTTTGCTATGCCATTTTCCTAACAAATGCAACATGGTTTGCTGCCAAATTTGTCCCTCACACATATCCGCTAGCATTTCAAATTGCTGCTTTTCCCCAAACAGCCACCAATTCTTGTATAACTCTTGGATGGTGACTTTTCTCATGGGTTTCTTTGGACGAATCCCTCTCTAAATAATGTATAATTATATTTTGAAACGTAATTTTGAACATCCTTTTTTAAATGATTGTACGTGATTGTTATTCTTCTTTTTCTTTCTCCTACCTATGAAAAAGATCGGGAACTTTTATTCCTAAGACAAACAAACCACGAAAGATGCGCCAAATCTATCATCCCATACATTATTAATGTTCTCTCTCTTGTAGCTATCAAATACTCTTGACTGAATAAGGGTAAATTTGGTCTAGTTATTATATTATAAAACAAGTTAAATGAGCCTGTCACAAGGATGCTTGTGATTGGTGACGGAAGATTCAAGTTCAGCGCCTTTATTCAACGAGCTCTAACTTCGAGATCAAGGTCGGATCGTCTAGTGCATGGATGAGTCCCTAATAACTTGACTCATACTTCTATTTATAACAACTCGGTTCCGTTACGGCTCTACATGCGAATACAAAAGGCACCTAAACACTTTATTGTGGTTAGTTTGCTGGGCAAGATTATGGGAGATAATGTGAGTGGTGGAGCTCTTCGGGTGCTAATACTAAGAGCTAAGTGAAGTGATTAGGGATTAAGGGCCAGTGTTGGCCCATGCCCACATTGAAGTTCTGCCCAAAAGCTATTTGAGTATTGTGATGGACCATTTTTCACGTATAAGCACAACCCAAAAATAATGTGGCCTGTCAAGGCCCATGTCCACATAGTTGTTTCCCTTAAAAGCTGTTTATGAGTCTGATGATGGTCCTTTTTCTAACTTAAGGTGACTAGTAATTGGTGTAATAAGAAGCAAATTTGATGCACTTTTAAGAGTAACTAGTCCGGTATGGCTTGGTTTTGTTTATAAAATATTTTATAAAGATCTAAAAAATTTAAAAATACATACCAAATATCATGAGACAAAAAAGATATTATCTGATAAAAAAAATGCATCTAATATGGCTTAAACTACAATTGTTGGTAACAGAGAGTTTGTGAGTAGAAAACATTGTTCTGAGCTATAAAGAATAAGATTACTGCTTAATTTAATCAAGACTAACCAAAGTAAACAATCAAAGAATGAATTCATTTGCCGTGGCACGTGCTTCCACATGACACTCATTCACCGTGAACCTGCGCAATCTCCACTAAGTGGGCCCCCAGCACTTCACATTCCTGTCGTGCCCATCTACCGGACCATTTATATAGTTGTGTCCTAGGCACTCTATCACGCTACCACGTCCTTGGCGTTGGTTCATCTCTTCGGCATGTGCACCTGTTGTTGGATGTGAAACATGCTCCAACCGGCTCTCCGAAGCGCGTAGCATCTCGAGGTGCTCCGCTCATTGATGCATCATGAGGACCTTTCGCAGCAGGATATGTTCATTCTCTAAGATACTACTTTGCCTGGGATGACTAGCGCAACACTAAGAATGCATGAGCCGTAAACCCCTCGCATTCACGTTATCAGTGATCATCAACACACTCAGGATCATAACCCCCGGAGTCACCCAAAGATGGGAGCTGGTCTTCTGAGGGCATCGCGTCTAATTCGTCTGACAGTCGAGTGTCGGGGCCTCTCCCACCATTGTCACGTTCTCCGTATCTCTTGGCGCCCTTTTGTAAGACTCAATATGGGCTTTGAACTTGTGACTAGATTTGGCCACAGTACTAGTGCTGCGTGAATCAGTCTTCCTATGCAAACAAAGAGAAATTGTTCAGGTAGGGCAAGTGAATATTCGATCCCATAGTCCGAGGAGAATTGACATTTTTGGGCCCTTCAACGAGGTGTCACACCCAGGGGCGCCCTATGTCACTTGATGACATTGCATCTCTTTTGTTATAAATAGTGGACTTTAAAATTTATTTTAGACAATTGAACTCATTAACAAAATCTCATTTCTCAATTCAAAAATTGACGTTTCTTTTATCAATGTCACACGCACGACATGGATTACAAAATAGAGATCATTAATTACCTTGTGCATGGATTACAAGATAGAGACCATTAATTACCAAAAGATAGAAACCATTAATCACCTTTTACCTTTGTTAATTAATGGTTAGATGGATGGCACATTTTTCATGAATCTTTAGGAACGCTCTTGCCACATGATTAATGCATGCCATGAGTATATTTTTGGATGCTCGCCATGTGTGTAG
This sequence comes from Escallonia herrerae, assembly GCA_033070095.1. Taxonomy (NCBI): domain Eukaryota; kingdom Viridiplantae; phylum Streptophyta; class Magnoliopsida; order Escalloniales; family Escalloniaceae; genus Escallonia; species Escallonia herrerae. The sequence goes on along the minus strand of JAVXUP010001070.1, from coordinate 74,214 downwards.
ATTATTAATTCGCATGACGAGGAGAGGGAAGAGCAGCAAAAGAGCAAAACATTAGCGGCTCTCCGATTTTATGTTGGATGCGACGAATGGAATCTTGTCGTACCACGAGTTATATTTGTGTGGTCTCTTCATTTTTGCGTATTGTCTTGAGCAACAACTCACCAACTAGTGTTGTGATCATCTTCTGACAGCGATAGTCTGAAAGCTAGCATGAGATTTATCACGAGTGTTAGCCCCTATTAGTGAAGTGCGTACTTGTGCTTGTGCTTGCTTGGATCCATTAACTTCGGTGCTTGTTGCGATAGTTAGTACTGTATCTAATTGGTATGACATATCAAACAAAAGGGAAATACAACACGCTTGAAAGTTATTTTCTTTCTTTCTTTCTTCCGGTCGGTCGATCTTTGCCGTAAATCACACAAGGAAAGCACTTTTCTTAGAAAACCATTTTTCTTCTCCTCGACGATGACCAAACTCGATGGGATTTCAGTAATTTCCAACATCTTCTTTTGTCATTTCCTTTCCATCATGGATCCTAAGATCCAAATACAGCGTAAAGTTATCGTCAGGATGTCATGTAAACAAGGATAAATCCACCCCAAAATACCTCCAAACATCCAAATTCGAAAGCCTTACATTGTGACGGTTTTCGATATTACTTGCGCAATAATTTGTCCAAAATTAACTAATTCCGGAAAAAAAAAAGATAACAAAAATTAAACATCTTCTTTTACATTTCCACCTCAAAATAATGGTGCTAAACTATTTTCTGAAACAGAGTTAAGCTAAAACACAATCTTTATCTTTAAATGTAAATCGTCTCATTTTAAATAACTGGAACATAATAATAATAAATAAATAAATAAAAATAATTTCTCTTGTCACTCATTATCTCAAAACAACGCCATCCGTGGGACTCGAACCCACGACCACGTGGTTAAAAGCCACGCGCTCTACCAACTGAGCTAGAACGGCTAGTTGACTATCTTCTCTAAGCACGAAATTTTGTAAGCAGCTTATAATAACCGATGTGCCCTTGATTTTGGCTTCAAGCAAGAAGTCTGTCTCAAGTTGATATCTATTTTATTATGATGTTTGTCATTTGAAATTCCTATTTTGAGTTCAAATAAGAAAAACTAAACATAGGACATTTTCAAGTTTGGGTGCTTCCTATTGTTGTATAAATTAAATCAATTTGATAAGGTCTTGGAGTTAGAGTTTTTCTATTTGTAAGATTGCTTGCTTTAATTTAAGCTTTTGATTAATTCGGTATGTCTCCTACTCCAGCGTATTTTATGTTTGAGTTTGCATAATTTTGAATGAAAGTCTTTTAATGAAGCATCATGAGTTGTAAATTTGGGTTTCACCTTCTTTCATCCTAGCGCTTAATTATTTAGTGAACGCAGAGTTGAATTATCCTCCCTCAGTTCATTGACAAAATTAGTTATATTTTTCTCTTTTGACTTTTTATAAATTTCTAAAATATAAATTTAGTAGTATGCGTAAATGTTGAATTTACTCATTGCTTTTACCCTATCTTGACTTGTCAAACGATAGTTACTAAGTTTATCTTTACTATTTGAGTTCGATTCAAAAATTGCAGGGAAGGAACTCATCCAAAAGTTTTGCATCCCATTTTTTTCCAGCATGTCATAAGCCTAAAGTTAGCAAGATGCAATTATCATAGCAGGTGGCACAAGAGCAAGTATCATAGTCAAAACAATTCTAAAGGAAGCAACTTGAAACCTAGAAAAATTAGTTGTCATGAAAAATGTGAACATAAAAAATGTGTTAATTATTTGTCACTCTTCAGAATTGATGAATATAAAAAATGTGTCGCTACAATGTTGAAGTACAAGCCCTAAAGCGCATGTTAATATTCTATGCAGCCCAACTTACAGCGCGCGTTCGAGTTTCAGTCTCGAAATTAGACTTTTGATACTTTAAATCATAATTAAAATTTGCTTTAAGAACACTGCTCAAAACAGGCATGGAGACAAATTGCCAGACTGCTTAGAGAGACTAATCATCGACTGATTATGGACACAAACTTCATCACACGCGGACATAAGGAGAAGGGAGGACTCAGTACAAAGCAAAACGGGAATTTGTGGAAGAACGCTGATTTAAAGACGCAATGCTGAAAGGAAAGGAGATTCAACCAACATGATCAAAGGCTTTGCACGAAGAAGGCACAAACTTATCTGCCATGGGTGGAATCTTTGATTATGTTAAAGGACTCAGTGGGGAGTTTCAGGTCTTAATTGTGTCTTTAATTGGACTAAAAGAACTGGGAATGTGGTTGCCAATAATTTGGGAAGAGAACGCTAGAATGTATAATACTTTCATGACTTGGATGGAAGAGGCACCTCAATTGGTAATGTCGGCCATCCTTTCTGATTTCGCCAAAAAGCGCTGATATTCACCCATATAAAAAAAATGATGGAATAGTGATGAAAGTAGATTATTGTGGGAAAATGATGGAATATTGAACCTTAATCTAAAGAGGCGTTTAAGGTCTTTTTATGTGTGAGGAGAATTCTGCAAGCCATAAGAGCCAGCACAAGCTGACTTGAGAATACACCTTACCAACTAACCCCTTCCTCCCCCCCCCCCCCCCCCCTCCCTCCCTCCCCACAATTTTTTTTTTAATTGGTGCACTTATTGTTTTTCAACTATTTTGACTTGCCGAAGATTGCATATGCATGTAATCAATGTTTACTGTTTGCATTCTAACCTAAAACTGCGCAAATGTCTAAGGGGCAAAAAATGTGAAACAATGAGAGATACTACGTAGTAAAAAAATTTCTTGGTGTAACTATTGATTTAGAACATGCAAACCAAACCGATGCACCATGTTACGACCGACAAAGATTATAAATTGACTCTTTTTTCTTGAATGCATCAAAACTATATGGGTTGCATAGTCAAGCAATCTACACTAGATGGAATTTGGTAACACAGTCCGCTTCCGAGGTCGGCAAAGTCTTTGCAACCGGCAAGCCGATCGATTGGTTTTTTTTTTTTTTTGGGGGGGGGGGGGGGGGGGTGGTGGAGAGAGGAGGGAGAGGATATAAAAATGAGATGTGAGATATGAGGATATAAAAATGCTGCAAAACTGTCATTGGCTATAATTTTCTGTTGGCGTTGACACATTGAATCACTCATTGTACTTACTTCAGTTTGACATTTTCATAGATACTTATTTGAATTATGATCGTTACCTGTTGCAGCTAAAAATTGGATCGGGAATCACATCAGAAATCAGGCCTGTAAAAGAGAACACGGAGTGACCGCCGGGTGGGGTTCCGGCGAGGGAACGCTCCAATGCTTAAGTCAGAGATGACTAATAATGTAGAACTCTGAGAAGCAATAAAGACACAATGTATATCTGTGTGAGCTTGTCTTTACCGACGGGGCTTGACTCCTTTATATAGTGGTAGAAGGAGGAATCCTAGTAGGACTAGGTTTTGCTTAACTCCAATCAGAATCTAATTAGGATCTTAGAGGATCCCATATCAATCTTGGCTGATAGAGTCTGATCTCTTTTAGAATTCTACCCGGTGACTGATATGGTAAGTGTCATATCAGTAATGGGCCAGCATGGATTACGTGTCATAATCGCCACGTGTCGTCCGTAGAATGGTGGGGTATTTTTAGCTATATCATTACCTAAGTACAATCTAATGTTTACAAGGTAGAAATCCATCATCACATTCTTATCATAGAAAAAAATCCAATATAACGAAGTGCTACAATCTTATTTGAATGAAAAAAATGACTATACGATGGGATTCTAAAAGGTGCTTTCCTGCGAACCTTCAAAAGCTTTTGATATCCCATCTTCTTCCGGCATTCATCAAATATATCAGTAGTCATAAGTCTAATTATATTTATTCTAATTCCTATGGTTTTGTATACTTTAACTCTGCATTCCAGTTCAAGCTAACATTGCTGCCGAATGAGCTAACTTACCATCAATTGACTAATAAATTGCTCTTAGCAAATGTAATAATTTTACGGACTAATTCAAAAACCATATCCTTAAGTTTACATTTAGTACAGCTTTAGTACACAAGTTTGAAGGTGCGCCAAAGAAGTACCCAACTTTGAAATAACGTACCAAATCAATACCTCGGTTGATAGATCACGGATGCCGTTAAAAAGTCAGAGGGGTAGGACTGTCATTATAAAAAAAATGATAAAGTCTATTCATATGGTCACGTGGCCCGCCCTTTTCACACATTAAAGACACATGACAACATCACAGCGGTTCAATTTTTTTTCTTAATTTAATCACTACAAAAAACAAATACTCCCCCCACGAGTACCCATCACCGCTCATTATCACCATCACCCACTAATACCACTAGATAACCACCTCCACTGTCGACCTAAACCACCACCGTGATCTAACGAGGCCAGCCACCATTGATGCCAGCGTCGTTGCCGATCTAACATCGCTAGCCATCATTGACACAAGTGTCGTTGTCGATCTAACGCCACCAGCGTCGTTGCAGATCTATACCCAGCCGTAGATCTAATGTCACAGCCCTTCGCCCAAAACCACGATGATGGTGTTGCCCCTCATAGCCACCATCTACCACCTCGCTTCCAACCCACCACCAACATTACCGAACCCAACTAGCCACCACCATCTCATCGTAGCCACCACCATCCACTAATCCATACCCCACCACTAACCAACTGCCTCGCCGACGATGCTGCCCCTCTCCGGCACTGTCGCACTCGTTGCAGTTACCACCGTCCTTAGCCATCACTGTTGATTTTTGTATAATTTCAGATCCATCACACAATTAGTTTTTAGATCTGAATTTCTATGTTATTTTTAATTCTATTATGTCTTGAATTATACACGTATTCATTCAATTTAATTCCAAGGTTTATGTATTTTGCGTCAAGCCTTTTACTGTGTGCGGTGGTGTTGATGGTTGGGTAATGTGGAAGTGGCACTGGTATTGGGATCGAAAAGGTTACTGTGTTGTTTGTGTGTGTGCGTGACGCTCTGTGTGTGTGGGTTTTGTGTGTGTATGTGAATTAAAGAAGAAAGGAGAGAGAAGAGATATAGCTAGAAAATAAAACAGTAAGACTGTGAAAAGGATGGCCCACGTGGAAAGACTTTATCATTTTTTATAATGACAATCCTACCCCTCTGACTTTTTAATGGCATTCATAATCCGCCAGCAGAGATACTGATTTGGTATGTTATTTCAAAGTTTGGTACTTCTTTGGCACACCTTCAAATTTAGGTACTAAAACTGTACTAGATGTAAACTTGAGGGTACAATTTTAGGATTAGCCCTAATTTTACAAGACCGCCAATGTTTCAGAAATATATGAATGGCTTAATAGGACCCACAAACATGACTCATCATCTGTCATTTTTAGTAGTAACTTTTGTTTATTTGTTACTAGTAATTTTTGCTGCTTTAATAGTAGCATTTATTTTAGCGTCGTTAAATAAGAAACATATAATGACCATTAATTGTCGCTATATAAAGGGTAGAAAGAAGATTCCTTCCACCCGGGTAGCAGCCAATTTTTTTTCAAGGGATAATTATAGTAGGGTCCCTGATGTTAGGGTGAAATTACAGTCAAGGACATTAAGTTTCAAAATGTAATATACCGTGACCAAAAAAGTTAAAAAAGTAACACTTGTATCAATCCGTCAGGGTTCCGTCCAAAAAGTGTAAATTTTTTATGGTGTCATCATTATGTATTTTAAAAATGACAATACTGACCTTGTACAGTATATACTAAATAATTTTTATAAATTTCAAATTTTGATATCAAACCCTAATTTTTTAAAATTAGGGTTTTGAAACCCTAAAATTAGGAGGATTTCAAACCCTAATTTGAAAATTACGGTTTTGAAACCTTAAATTGGCTAAAATGTCACCGAAGAAGTGGTTATACGAAAGGTCGAGGTTACCGAGGCTTGGAGGTAGTTAACCGCGGTTGGGCAGGAAAAATAACTTGGAGATTGGTGATGGTAAGATTCGCAGGAGGGAGGTTCCCAGAAAATAAGTTACTTTGTAGCCATAGATTTGTAAAAAGGGCCCGGCGGCCCGAGGGCTGGCCCGACCCGGCCCCTTTCTTGCCCGGCCCCGTGTATGAACAGTGGCGGCCCGCAATTTTAGGGCTTAGGGCCTGGGCTTGGACCAGGCCAGAAAATCCAAGAAAAAAGCCCGGGCCAAGCCCGACCCGAACCGAAGCTCAGAATTGGCCCAGGTTGGCCCTGCCCGGATCTGGCCCAGTCCTACCATTTTTAAAATCAGCTTTCCCCCCATCCCCCCAACGGTTTTATTCCCTTTTTTCCCCTAAATTCCACTTTTACCCCCCAACAGCAAAATAACGGCTAGTTTTGGGGGTATTTTGGTCCAACTTAATTTTTTCAACTCTTTTAGGTTTTTACACTCTTACCCTCCCCAACAACTATAAACGGATAGTTTTTAGGGGTATTTTGGTCTTTTGTGAAGTTTCAAAAATCTATAAATTCACACAATTTCTCTCTAATTTTTCACACCAATCTTCTTACTCTCTCTTATATAAACATTCTACATTTCTACAAGCTTTGCTACTATTTTCCTCTCCAATTACTACTCTTATTTACTAATTAGTACTCTTGCTAATTATTACTCTTGTTTAATTACTACTCTTGCTAAATTTTAATTACTAACCACTCCTCTTATTAATTTGTTACTCTCTAATTCTTTTTTCTAGTAATTAGTAATTAGTGAATTTTTATATTTATCAATTACTATTACTAAATTCTTTTTAATTACTAACTCTCTCCAATTTCGAATTACCCTCAGTAATTCATATGTTACTCTTTAATTCTTTTAATTGTTATTTCTAATTACTTATTACTGCTCTTATACTTGTGTATTTAGTTACTCTTACTAATTTTATTTTCCAATCTAGTAAAAAAGTTTAGCGTCAAATATGGCTGGATTACTGAAGAAACTGAAGCGTGGATCATCATCACGAAAAACATCATCATCATCATAAACACCACCATCACCACCATGAGCGCCAGCACCACGGCCATCACAAACACCAATCCAAGCACCACCACAACCATTCGTTCCTGGACGAATGAGTACAGGCTGTATGATAGATACCCAAGCCAATTGGGAGTTCAATCAAAACATTCCAGATTTTGAATACACGCCTGATCAAGACCCCCCGCATTATAGTCAAGGACGCAGCTCGGTTGGCGAAGCTACTACTCCGTGGCATAATCTTAACCCTATGCCTGGTCATGATGAAGAAGGGCCGAGCAATGCCTCCGGTAATGAGCCAGAAGTCCAAAAGGGAAAAAAAAGAAAGCCGAGTGTTGGAATCATTTTGATGAATTATGGTGGACGGCATCCGAAAAGCTCGATGTAAGTACTGTGCTAAATTATTTTCGTCTGGTAGTGGTAATGGACATCTTAACAGGCATTACCCTCAGTGTGCACCTCGACAAGGCCACGTCGAACCTACCCAAACGCAGTTATCTTTTGACGGTAAGTTATTTGTTTATAATCAGCGAGAGCAAAGAGACGGTCTCGCTGAATTTGTTATTCACGATGAACAAGCCTTTTCTTTTGCCGATAATGCTAAGCACTCTAGATATATGAACACATACGTTCAACCTTTGTACAAAAAGGTTCATAGAAACACAACTAGATCCGATGCACTCCGACAGTATAATGCTGCTAAAGCACGCCTGATCGATTATTTCGATAAATTTGACGGTAAAGTTAGTCTTACTTCTGATATTTGGCAATCTCCGTTTACTTTTGTTAGTTATACTTGTGTGACGGCCCATTGGATTGATGCAGATTGGATTATGCACAAGAGAATCATCGCTTTCGAGCTCTTTCCTTTTCCGCATGATGGAATGAACATTGCTACTATTATATTAAAAGCATGTACCACGTTTAAATTAAAGGATAAGATTATGAGTATTAGTTTTGATAATGCTTCTAACAATACAGCTGCTGTTGATGCTTTAGAGGAGAGCCTCAAACCTGTACTTTATGGTAAATTATTTCATGTTCGTTGTGTTTGTCATATAATTAATTTAATTGTTCAAGATGGTTTAGCTGCTGCAGGAGATATTCTTGTCAAAATGAGGGGTATGACAGCGTATGTTAATAGTTCGAGTCCGAGAACACAACAATTTAAAACGTTGTGTGTTGAATATAATATGCCTCGCAGGAGAGCAGTTACAGATGTGGTCCACAGGTGGAACTCTACATACCATATGCTTTTACACATTCTGGCATACAGAGAAGTCTATACGCATTTTCTACTAACCTTGTTCCCAGCCGGCTTGCCAACTCAAGAGGAATGGCAGATGGCCACATACCTAGCTGAATTTTTGGAGGTATTTTACACGTCTACCAATTTATTGTCTGGTACGTACTATCCCACCTCTCCTCTCGCTGTAATAGAAATTCTCAAGATGGCTACAATGTTATCAAAATGGAGATATATAGGACCCTTTAAGGAAATAGTAAAAGTGATGGATAAAAAGTTTAATAAATATTGGAGTGAACTGCCTGTTATTTTTGCTGTTGCTACTTGTTTAGATCCTAGGTTAAAGTTGCATGGCGTGAACGTCTCGATACAAGAGATATCGATATTAATGTGCTACCCACTAGAGGACACAACCGCACTTCACAGCGAAAGTGAGCAAGACATTTGAGGAACTGTTCAACCTCTATCGTAATTCTGCTGACGTGCGCGGACGAGCTTCATCATCTACTGCTGAGAGGTATTATGCGCCATACCTTAAGGGCTTTGAACATCTAGTAGCAAGACAACTACCAGGTGAAGGTACTTCTAATTCGGCACTGAGATTGGTGTATATTCAAATACTGATCATTATGCTGATTTATCAATGCAAGAACATGTTAATTTTAATTTGTTAAATTTTTGGAAACAAAATCAAAACATGTATAAAACTTTAGCCCAAATTGCACGGGATGTACTGCCAGTGCAAGCCTCCACGGTTGCTTCAGAGTCGGCATTTTCAGCGAGCGGGAGGGTTTTGGATGACAGGAGGAGTCGTCTTAACCCCGAGTCGCTCGAGCTATGTGTATGTTGGAAGGATTATCTTGATGCGAAATACCGCGAGCAAGATAAACCGATTGATGATAGGAAGAGCAGTGACTCGGATGTTGAAGTACTTTGGATGATTAGGTAATTTCTTTTTATTTTCCTTCTCTTAAGTTTCAAGATAAAATTTCTTACAAAATATAGTCTTTTTTCATATATATATATATATATATATATATATATATATATATATATATATAATAAGTTTTTACAAGCAAGATAGATATTTTTCCGTATATATAAAAAATAGGTAACTTCGCCTGTTTGTTTACAAGCTGCAGGTCCCAAGCCTGGATAAAAAGAGGAGGGCCTATAAACACAAATTACCGTAATTAAAACCTTTACTTTGAATAACAAGAAAATGCAAACAAAAAAAATGGGCCCGGGCCCGGCCCTAGATGTTGGGCCTAGGGCCAGGGCTTGGACTGGGCCCAGATTTCCCCTCATTCTGGCCCAGCCTGACCTGTTTTGTTGGAGGCCCGATGGCTTGAGCTGGGCCAGCCCAAGCCCGACCCATTTGACACCTCTATGTGGCCGTGTGGTGCAGAGGAGAGAAGAGGGTATCGAGCCAGTAAAGGCGTTGTTGTGGAGGCTCAGCCGTGCTGCTCCCTAAGGCTGGCGAGTTGGGGAGCGAACTGGCTGGCGAGACCTAGGCGAGGTAGGTGGAGCTTATGATCTTAGTCATTATAACAAGTGATGCCTCGCAAGTCACACGGGGCTGATGGGGTGGAGGAGTTTCAGTCGAATAATGCTTCGAGTGGGTCATCGAGGCTAGCCTGGAAGAGGTCAAAGGTTGGATTTCAGTCAAGTCGCGGCGGCGGCGATGGCGGCGATGTGGTGGTGGTGGTGGAGGAATATAAGATGATGGTGAGGCAGTAAAAAAGAGCCAGTAAGGTGCCCCCCGCCCCCCTCTCCCAACATTAAGTTTGATTTTTTGTTTTAGGTGAAGTAATGGGATTGGAAAAATAATAAGGTTTCAACTTAGGGGCAATAAAGTCTTTTCTTTAAAACCGTTAAGTTTTTTAAGATTTTGTTTGGTCAATGGATATAAGTGTAATTTGTCCAAACTAATGGATACACATTGTATAAATGTTCAAACTACTATAATTTTCCCTTTGCATTTTTCGTGAATATTGATGTACTCATTTGGAATTCAAGAAAAAAGCCTAAAGTAACAATAGTTACGAACCAAACCTTGTTGAACGTGATGGCAACACAAATCTCACCGGTGTAGGTTGTGTCCGGTGCGACGACTCTATATTTCCGAGATCGGAGCTCAAAGTTTCCCCTCTCCATGCCTTCCAGCAGAACTTCCTTTACATGGATCGTGCATTGCGTCGATCACCATAGTTATTACCAATAACAACTTCTCCCTTAAAAATATTTTTTTAGATTTTCCAAAATATTAGTCAACTTCCTTGTGTTAAATCATCTTAATTGAAATGAAAAAACTAGCGAGCTTGTTTAGTTTTACGTTGCTTCGCCAGCAAATTCATCCTCTGAGATCTTGTGCTTGTCCATGACACGAAATATGAGCTTATGTTGTGGGTGTTTTTCACCACCTTGATACTCCACATTGAACTTAAATTTCTCATTCCATACATGCTTCTTTCCTCCATCTGCAGTCGATCTTCTTCATCAGTACGCAAGCATAATTTCCTTATAATTCAACAGAACTGCGTTTCATGAAAACAAACAGATATATGCGCGAAGATAACTGCGTTTATCTTTGATGCATGATTAGGAATTTGTAAATGGTCTCGGCCACTGACCTTCAGCCACGCTGCTGATATGCTCCTGGCTTCCATGTTGAACAAAAACGTAAGGATTCGTTGCATTGATCCAGGGTACGAGAAAACCTAAGCAACCTGAGCAAAGGGAACGGAAGACTTCGATGTTAGAACGTGCATATGGTGGAAGAGAAAGACTGCAAACGAACCATGCAAGGAATAATGGAGTGCTTACCAATGGTATCTCTCGTTTTGATGCCTTCAGCACTCACCAACACCACCTCCAGTGTACCGCTAATCTCCATCTCTTTCTCTCTGTGCAAGAGTTGTCTTGCCTTGGAGATTGAAAGGTTTGTCGATGCTATACCAATATCTAGCTTTGCCTGCTTCAACAGAGTCTGAAAAAGGTGCTTCAAGATCCAAACAACAGAAGGTCGTCGGTGTTTGTTGTTGTTGAAGAAGAAAGAGAGTTCAAAAGTTTTCTTAAGCTTTTGATCAAGCAATGTCAAACATGAGTGAAGATGCTACATGTGATGCGTACCTGTAATATACTGCATGGATTAACTGGACCATGTCCTCTGTAGTTAAGATCATTCTACTCTATATTTTCCTGTACTAATGATAGACTCCAAATGCTAATGTAGACGCTGTCCCCAGTTAAGCATACAAACTCCTTAAAGCACGTTTTAGTTTTCAACTATTGTAAACTAAAACGTGCTTTGTCAGAGTCTTTAAGACATTGACCAAAAATCATATAAAATGACCCAACTGCCTACTTGAATTGTTCAAGCATAGGTATCGACGGCCAATAACATGAGAATAATCCTTGGTTTAAGTGTCACTTTCCTAGAAATGAGGCACAAGCATTTATTATAAGCACATTGTCTTCAATTCTGAAGTACGAATAAATATTCTATGGTTTTTAAGTTATGGATCTGGACATTTACAACCTTTCAATTAAGAAGAGCCGGTGAGACAGGAGGATAGACTAAGGGTTCGTTTGACAAAATTTTTTTTTTGGTTTTCAGTTTTTAAAGAACAGTTTAATTTTTTTTTTTTACAAAAATAAGTGAATTTTTGATAACCTTTTTTTTTTTTTTTGAGTTTTTTTTTTTGGTGTTTGGTAACCCTTTTTATTTTAACTTTTTTTTTGGGTGGTTTGCGGTGGCGGTGGTGGTGGTGGGGCGTAGCGGTGGTCGACAGTGGTGGTGGCCGGCGGTGGCTGGTGGCTGCCGAAGGCCGGCGGCCGGAGGTGGCTGCCGGAGGTGGGAGGGTGTTGGTGGTGGTCTCCAAAAAAAAAAACCAAAAGTGAAAAAAAAAACAGTTTCTGGAGTTTTTTTTTTACTCTGCAGTTTAAAAACTGGTTTTTTAAATTGGAGAAGGAAAAAAAAATGGTTACCAAACGCACTTTTTTTTTTCAGTTTTCAAAACTGAAAAAAAAAGCTGCGTCAAACGTGGCCTAAGTGAGACGTGGGGTTATCTATATTATTATCGAGGAAGAGTACCTTACAGTATTGAGCTTTTTTTTAACTTCTAAATGTGCTTATTTTTTCATTTTCTGAAACCATTATACTCCTTTACTTAAAAAATTAACGGTGGTCATTAACATAATTTAAGTATTAACCGTAACTCCTAATGATCTCTTACTTTCTATCCTTACTACGCATCTTTCTCCCCATATTTAAGTTATTTTCTCCTGATTTTCAATCACCATCTTTGTTTTTTTTTTCCTCTTCCTTTCTCTTTTTGAAGTCCACTCTTTAATGTACAATATTATTGTGATATTTTAACTTCCTTTACCTATCCACCATGCAAAATTATTATATTTGCTCAAGCGTTGCATGTCATTGCATGAGAATGTCGTGGTAACAAATGTGTTAGCAGATGCGATAGGAGCGAGTATTTTGATAAGCGGTTTTTTTTGTGTACCGAGAAAAATTGGAAGCGAGAAATTTTTGATACATGGGTTTTTGTTAGCGGTAGCACAAAAAGAGACTGTAGCGCGAAAGTTGTATCGAAAAAAATGGGATTGCGCCAAATTTTTTGTAATGGCGACGTTAATGACGTAAAAGTTTGTGATATTGTTCCCGACAAAGATAGCGCAAAAGAATAAAGTTAGCGCAAAATGCGGTAACGCGTTTTGAAAAAAATAGTTGTTGGCATTTTTTTTTTGGGAAAAGATTTTGAAATTTAAATGTGGTGGTAGATGAGAAGTCTTTCACCAAGTCTTTCAAGACTTTGGGGGAGAGAGAGATTAGAGAAAAAAAGAAAGAGAAGAGAGAAAATAAAGGAGAGAAAAGAAAGGAATACAAAGAAGAAGGAGGAGCTTCAAAACCCATTCATGGTGAGATTAAGAACCAAACAAGAAGCACAAAGGTTAGGCAAGGGAAGTATGTTGGTGGAACAAGGTAGAAGAGGGGAGGGGACTAGTAGTGCTGGGCCGTGGCCAAGGTCGACCGAGGCCACTCAGTTGAGGCTGCGGCAAGGGGGGAGTTGGCGAGGGAAGGAGGGGAAAGGGGAGAAGAAAGAAGGAGAGAGGGGGAATGAAGAATGGGAGAAAGGGGAAAGGAATGAGGAAGGGGTCGGCGGCAGGGCTGAGGCTGGGGCTGCCCGTAAGGCTGAGGTAGAAGCCGGGGTCGCCCGTGGGGCCGAGGCCAAGGCTGGTCGTGGGGTTGGGTCCATGGGATGATACCGGTGGAGCGTTAAAAAAGACAAGGAAAAAGTAGAGTGGTAAACCTCAGGGTGGAACGATCGGCCGGCAACAGTCATCATGGGGTGTGCATCCATGCCGGCGTCTTGGGGCCCAAAGGCTGCGCCAGTGCCTACTGAGATGTTGGGGTTACCTTTGAGTTTTGATGATGCTGGAGTTCAGAGTTATGATCAGGAGCCGTGTAGGAGCAATGTGTTGTTGACTGTGAGAAGAGCAGTACCCAGCTGGCCGTCGGAAGAGCTATAGAGAGAGTTGGCTCTGCGAGTGGCTGATGGGGCATTTCTAGTGCCTTGGAGTGATTCGTCAATGGGTAAGAGTCCCATGGTTCGATCACCATATGTTTGCGTGCCAAACGGGGAGGTAGCCTTGGTGATGTCTCCGAGGTACGTGCCGACTTTACTGGCTAAGCGACAGGATATACCGTGGTCGCCTGTGGTGTTCAAAGGCCACAATACGATGCTAAAGGGGTGGAATTTTTTATGCACTTACATGTTGGAGCGCTCGGTTTGGGTGGAGAGGTTAAAGGCACTGGACCTTGTGTCGGCTGTAGAGGTGACTTTCAAGGGGGTTGATCCGGTGAGGGATATGAGTAGCTTTACATTGTTGCTCTCTAGATAGAGTTCTCAGACGCACACTTTCATCACTGAGTTTGGGGAGATAGGCCCAACACTTTTGAATGTGATGATGCTAACCAGGTTGCCTATGCACTGGATGAAGAACGCCTGTGCATTGGGGTTGACAGCACTAGAGCGGTTGGTTGTCAAGGTGATGCAGGGTTTTCTGGCTGAGACAAAGAACAACCAGAAGGGCACGTATAGCGGGTGGATCAAACACTTTTTCGACACGCGGTCGAGCAACAGGGGCAGAAGTTGGTGACCAAAATCGCTTTCCACACGGGTCCCTGCTATAGGGACGAGAGATATGAGTTAGTGGCCTTTCTCACCATGTTCTTATCAAGATACGCATTCTTGTTGTCTTCATTTCTGCGTTGCTTACATGTTGCATCCTTGTTGTCTTGTATGTGTAGTAAATTGAATCTTGTACTTAGAAAAAATTTTCTTGGCTCAAGAATTTAGTGTAGTCATACTGCCTTGCATTGAACTTTATGTTCTTGACAAGTTAGGGTGGCCATAATGGGTGTTGTATTGTCTATACTTGTAGGTTTGTATTTGAGGGGGCGTCCGAGGATGGCGTTGCCCCGAAGGTGTTCCCGCTTGCTGTCAGGATGGCGAGGGGCAGTAGCATCGGCTTGGCTCCCATATATTTGGGTACACTTTATTAACGTCTGGACCAGTTTTCCAATGACGTGCAAAGGTCCTACGGGCGATATCAAGTGTCGACATAAGTGGATGGGATGTTCTTACAGAGATACCTTTTTTAGTGCTATATTGAGTATTGGCCCGTAGGGAATCCCATGGCACATCTATCGCCGAGGAAGGGTACAGTGACGTGCCCAAGCAGGCTGTCTAGAGAGGTACCGGTCTGGTATAGTGGCGGCCTTGTCTATGCTTGGGCAGGTGGGAAGAAGCCCGGGTACGAGTTAGCAACGGTGTTTGACATGCTAGACTAGTGCATTGCCCTCTTGTATGTCGATATGCATTCTTCGTACGTGATTCCTCCTTGGATACATATGCAGGACATTAGGTTGCGGCTGGATAGGAGGGGTGAGTTGTCGGATATGTAGGTGTCCCTGTTAGTGGCCTATTTCCGAGGATGGCTCTCTGTGTTAACTGATGACGGCGGGAGGCCGGCGATGACGGGGTGCTACGTGGCAAGGTATAGTCCTGACATTTATCCTTGGCCTTTGGTTACGACTTAGAGCCCCTATATGGCTATGCTAGTCCTTGTGATGTTAAGACGGCCTTTCGATATACCACGCTTGAGGAGGCATGGGCGTGGCCATTGCCGACAGAGGATTGGAGGAGGCCTGGCACACTGTCGACTGGGATAGTGACAGTGGAGTATGTGAGATGTTGGGAGCAGGTGAGGACTGTATGGGCAGAGTGGTTATCGCAGGTGCCATCTAACAGACAGAGGGTAGACGTCTATTTCGGTGATAGAGGGTTAGGGTTGATATTGGCACAGGTTACGAGGCAGTTCGGCATGTCTGCATTGCTTACGGGTGTCTTAGGTGTTGGTACAAAGAGAGATACAGGGGATGATGTCAGGTGGCGGGGTGGTGCCGTCGCAGATGAGCCAGCAGCCCATATGCCAAAGGTGCCTGGTGCAGGCAAGGTCCCCTTTCGATATTGAGGGTTGGGATGATGGCGAGGGCACAGCAGGCAGGCGAGGGTTCTTCAGCAACTGGCGAACTCAAGTCCAAGAGGTCGCGCGAGGTATTAGAGGAGTCGGACTCTGAGGTTAGGATTACTCTTTTCCTTCTCTGTACAGTTGCTAATTGTCGTATTAGTTGTGTTCTAAGATCCCTTCTTTTTGTTTGTTTGCTTGGCAGGGGTTCGATGACGTTAATGATGATGCTGATGGAGAGTCGGATGACGAGGCAGATGACACCGAGGTGGCCACTGACGAGGTCGATGAGATGGTTGTTGAGGCGGTCGATGAGGTTGAGCCAATGGATAGTGAGGTCGTCGAGGACATTGAGGCTATGGATAATAAGGCCATTGAGGAGGCCGAGGCGGTGGAGCAGGCAGTAGGATATATTGTGGAACCGAACAGTCATCCGAGTCCGTCGCCTATCGCAGTAGAGACGGTCAAGGCGTTGTTCAGTGGCCAGATGGGTAACTCTCAGATGTTTGAGGGGGGATGACTGGTGGACGGACAGAGTGCCATATGTTTCAATATGAGCTCATGATGGATTGGCAGCGACACATACAGTGGTTACACATCCGTCGCTACTGCATGAGGCACATGTTCTATCCATTGCAGAGCTTTTTCTGAATACATTGTCAGGGTCAGCAGTAGACACTGGGGATGCTCTTTTGGTGATGCATTCTACTGCTATTGACGCGTGGTCAGCGGGCTGTAGAGCTACAAGGGTCGGTGATGCCAGTGACGGGTCCTCAGTCAGGCAGGTGGACGGGACACCATGGGAGGGTGTTAGATTGTCTGATAGAGTAGTGCATCGACTGGAGATGATCAGGACGAGACATCCATAAACATTTGTTGGCTCTATTAATGTGCGGGGCGCAGTATTCTTAAAGGCAGCGTACACAACATTCGTGCATTGGCTGGTGACTTTTGGTAGGATGCCGACGTCAGGCTGAACTTCAGAGGTTATAGCACAGTTTATTCTGATCTCACACTCTTTCTATCTCTTGGCTTCTAGTTGGACTGGTTGACAGACTATATTAGATTGAGGGGTCAGAGTGCCAAGGCAGTAGCGGGGTTAACCCTTATAGGGGCTCAAAAGGTGGCTTTGCAGAGTCAGAGGTGGGTGCCGAATGCAGAGGCGATATAGGTGACTTGGGAGATGACGGAGGCAGAGACGAGGGTGGCAGAGATACGGATCCAGCTCGTGGAGGCAGAGAGATGGCTGATTGAGGTAGAGGATCAACAGGTAGGGATAGAGAGCTAGCATGCCGATTGGGATGCTTGATGGTCTGATCTTCAGTCGCAACGACAGATGTTGGAGGCTTATAGATCTGATCATGTTGGAGCATTGTTTGCTCCCTTACTTTGGATATCTTGTACTTTGCATTTTCTAGTAGACATTGAGTTTGTAGTGGCCTGCGAACCTCTGCTTTGTATAAATTTTGCTGATATGGATATTGTGGCTGTATGGTTCTTTTGCACTTGTACTTGTTTTTATGTAATGCTTATCTTTTTGCTATACTTGTAAGACTTGTATGTGTGTCTTCTCGTTGGTGTTCCTCCCTCCCCGCCCATAGCAGGTTACTTAATGAACGGGGGTGAAAAATAAAAAAATTATGCATCGCATAGAGTAGTTGAGGTGAATGAATGATTTTGCATTAATAGTATTTGTGCCAAAATACCGTTACATGAGTAAAGTGAGAACTTGTAATAATCAACAAAATTTAAAAGTCTATAAACATGTATGCATGTACAAAAATGCTATGTGTTCAAGTGTTATAAGCTTTGGGAGAGTAGGGCTGGGTGGGACAATCCGCAGCTAACTATACATAATACTTCTTCCGGTAGCTACTGTTGATAGGGGTCGTGATCTGTCCATCGTCCGGGTTGAGTAGGAGGTAGAAGCCGTTGTCTCTGGCTGCATGCAATTGGAATGGGCCTTCCCAATTTGGTATTTGGTGTGAACTTGGCGGCTAACATGTTGGCACATACATTCTTAGCGGCTTGGAGGAAAAGGTCACCTTCAACAAATGATCATGGAAGGTGGCATCTTAGTGGTAGATTGGTTGTGGAAGCTAGTTGTCGATATGTTGGGTTTTGGTAGTATTGATTATGAAATGGGGGTTCGACGGTACGAGTTTGATATTGTTGTAGTTAACGGTTATGGTTTAACAGTGGTGCTCTAGGTGACTGGACTGGGGTAACCGGGGTGGGGTAAATATGGTGGCGGGCAATAGAACTTAAGACCTAGTTGATAGATGAGGGAACCTTTTGGTCACAATAGTTGATGGGTGTGGCAATTATACTGGGATGGAATAGCTGGTGGAATGTGTATGACTGTGTGGTGGTGGTACCTAGGTGGTTTGTGTGAGCGCACTGGTAGGTGTACGTGTTGCATGCATTTAGGCAAGTGTGTATTTGTATAGGTGTGGTTGCGGTTGGACAATAGGGTGTGACAGGGGTACATGTGGAACACTGTTGTGTAGGTGTATATAGTTTTGAGGATTGCAGTTGTTTATGTTTGGGGGCGTGGATGAGTATGTGCAGGTGAGTGTATTTGGTGGTATAAACAATGTGCGTAAAGGAGGTGTAATAGTGGGTGTGTGTATAATGGTAGTGTACACTGTGCATATGAGGGTATTGTGCGTGTGACAGTGTACTTTGGGGGTATGAGGGTGTGCATGTTTATATGCGTGTGTATGTGAAATTAGTGCGTTGTAAAAGTGTATGTCTGTGTGTTCAGTGTGTGAGTGTAGACAGCGTGTGTGTACTCAGCAAGGATAAAGGTGTGCTGTAGGTTGTTAAGGGAAAGGAATGCATAAATGTGGATAGGTGCATGGCGCGTTACTAGTGGGTTCAAGGCTTCATGCTTAAGAAAAGAGAAATATGGTTTTCGTCGATATAATTAACTGTACCCAATTTTATTTTTCGATAGTCACTTGAAATGGGGTTGGTTGGGTGTGAAGGCGGCCAAGAGAATGTTTACAGTAATTGAGAGGAAATATATTATTTCGGGGAGTACAATACTCTATTGGCTATCAAAATAGGTGAGTTGCGAGTGTGTAAATGTTGGACTATGATTTTGGCATTTGAATTGTCGAGGAGATTTCTAAAAGGGCTATGGTGTTGACCGATGACCTTTTTTGGTTAAAGCACGTATAGGGATATAAAGAGAAAAAGAATGGCATTGAAGGTTCTTTGAACCACGGATGTAGCAGCATGATCGTCGCTTTGGAGATTTCGATGTGGGGAATGCATAGCGTCAAGTAAGTGACCCTTTGATTCAACTAGTATTTTTATCTAAAATGTATATGTTTATGTACTGTTAAAAAGCAGTGTCTATCAGTATTGACTGTTTTAATCATGTTTAGTTACTCTGGCTTGATTTGCTAAACAAAGCTTTCAATGGTTTATTTCTCGTTAGAAACCGAACCAGCATATAAATGATATCTTTCGTAGAAATTGTAATGGAACTCAGATTTGAAATAATTAGTGCAAGTAAGATGTCTTGGTACTTGAAATTTTTGTGAGTATTGAAGAGCTTGAAAACTATCAAAATGGGTGTGAGAATGGTTTGACATCAATTGATGAGTGATCGTGTTTACGATGAACCAAAAGGTCTTTTTGTTTATTCGATTGTTGTGCCCCATATCCATGAAAAAAAGTTGGATTTCAAGCCCTGGTCAATGGATCTTGTACTTTGATGCATAGTACTGTGCTCATGGTTCGCCCTTGCGTCCACAGAATTATTTATCCCTGATGTATGCGGGATTTCAGGCCCTAGTCAGTGGGGCCTGTACACTGTCCGCAGTATATCGTTTGAGCTAATGTTGGATTGAACTGGTTGTCATGAGTTTTGTGTTAATGATTTTACACCTCAGTTTTGTTTCATGTACTATATTTTATTTACTGGATAATTACTTTATGATTTTAGATTCAAATGTTGCTATGATTTAAAGTGAATTATTTTCTGGCATGCCATGGTCCACCTGGTCGAATCATTGGTTACTTACTGAGCACGTGGAAGCTCATCCCTTACTTATCATTTTAGGTTGAAAGTAAGGTGATGGTGAGGAGCATAGGAAGAGACAATTTGGTGCGGAGCTTTGGAGACTGTATGGAATGAGTCGCTAAATATTTAGATTGTCGGTTTAGCTTTAGTTGCTGACAATCGGAGTTATGAAAAGTTATAGTATGAGTGATGTATTTAAATGAAAACATGAACATTTAATTAAAGTTTTGGAGAAGTTTTAATTTTTGCTGCAGCATATGTTGGTTTTAGCGAATAAGGCCTGGCAGAGCCTTCGGTTAGAGTCTATTGGGTCTGCGGCCGGTCACAAATCTAGCTCGCAAGCCTACCTGTGGATTCGGGTCGTGACATCCATGCCAGCACATAACGATATTCACGAAGGAGGGTAACCAATTCATCTCTTCGACCTGAGGAGAGTTTGTGCCAATGTAAGTGAGTCGGGGTTCCTCCCCTAGGTTAGTCAAGTTGATTTCTTTAAGGTCTTTTGCCTGCGGTCGGGGGCCGTCTTCATAATAGAGTGGAGTGGGTAGACTCAAGGTCAGGCGGGCAATGCTCAGCTGCACAGCACCATTCGGTCTCTATGGGAGGATCAGGGTCGGAAGGGTCAGATGACGAACCACCTGAAGCCCCCGCTCACCGTCACAATTGATAGATTACCCCCTTATTTTTGCTAGTCTTCTTGCCCTTAGGCTTAGAGGGCTTGTTTCCACACAGCTTGTCCCAGTTTGGCAGTTTAGTCAAATGGATGTGAGTGGCATGCTCACCATCCTCGGTAAGTTCAGTGAAGAAGGAGGCCTCGACAACGTAAGATTCGGCACACTCGAATAAAGCTTTGGTGGCTGGGATTGTCATTGTTACCTCACGTTCGGCAGGACCGACCACTAGTTTCACACACTGATGGTACGTTGACCGAACAACTCTGTTGATATGAATCCATGGTCGGCCAAGCAAGAGATAAAATATGGGCTCATTGTTTATCACATGAAATGTAGTGTCGCGATGTACAGTCCTGACCCTGAGGTCGACATTGATATGGCCGAGAGTGGACTGGGGACCCTGCCCGAAGCCGATGATCTTGATCGGGTCACGTATGATTTTCCTTGCAGGGATGCTGTCCGTTTGCAAAGTGATAAGGGGTATGATGTTGACCGTGGCACCGCAGTCTACCAAGGCCACGACGGAAGCTCGTGCCATTAATAGTACATTCCAAAAACAACGATGGTTATGATGTTCGACCGACAGAGTCTTCATTCAAGAAAATCAAGGCAGTGGAAGGGATGTGTCGGAGTTCGGCCTGGGCAGCAAAGCATTCCGGAGCGAGGCTGGTGATGACCTCGATTAGGCAGTTAGAGAGGTAGGTCCTGGCGGCAGGTGAAAACCCCATTTTACTGAAGAAACCTTTGATCTTTGTCATTTGCCCGAAGGAGGACGTTGGCAAACTAGTTGGAGATGCATGAGGTGTGACTGCAGGGATGGCCTCCGTCGAGGCTTCGATGATGACAGGCTCGACGTGGTCGGTGACGGCCATGAGAATCTGATGTTCTCTAATGTTATTGCCATGCGGTGGGTAAGGATGCCCACGCACATTGTTATTTTTTTCATAACTTTAGGTCGCCCGCAGTGACCTTCCTTGCAAAAATGTCTCTCAGCCCATTGCAGTCCTTGAGGTGGTGCCCTAGAGCTTGGTGGTAAGGGCAATAGTTGGGCTTGGCTTTATCTGCTTCTATGACATTTGTCTTCATCGGCGGTAGTTGGAAGTTGTTGTAGTGCTCTACCCAATCTGCCAACAGGTTCTTCACTATCTTAAGGTCACATAGGTATTCGGGGGCAGGCTCATTTCCTTCTCTTATCAGGGCATCGGTCCCCTCTTGGAACTGACGTTTGTAGCCGCTGTAGTTGTTGTTTTTTAGAGTTTCAGATGTGTCTGTCGTGGCAAGTAGTGCATTCTACGGGCAAGGCTTCCATGGCTTAACGGGACCGACTCGTAAGTACGGTGGGCTGTCTCTTTAAGGTGACCCCATGACCTCAATTACAAGTTCTCAATATGCACCCTATATATGTCACTCATATTCTTGATGCATATTAGTACCAATGTCTTATCCTTGCTAAATTACATACATTCGAGGCACTTGAGATGGAAGTGGTGCACATATTTGTTCAAGTCCTCCCCGGGATTCTGGCGTATGCCGACGATATCCACTATAGTGACTCTCTCAGCTTTATAATGGAACTTGTCCAAGAATAGATGTACCATGTCACTCCATGAATGGACAGTCCCCGCATGGATCTGGTGGTACCAAGTGTAGGAAAGGCCTGTGAGGGACTTGTGAAATTCCCTCAACTTCAAACTGTCTCTCGGACCATATTGCTCTAACTAGCCTGCAAAACTGGTTAAGTGCTCACGGGCGTTGCCTTCACATCCGTTGAAGAGCACAAAGGTTGGTTGCTTATAGTTGAGTGGGTATGGGGTGATGTAGAGTGTCAAATGGGCCGGGCTTGGGCCGGCCCAGCCCAAGCCCATCGAGCCTCCAGCAAACCGGGCTAGGGCCGCTGTCAACTGGGCCGGGCCAGAATGAGGGAAATCTGGGCCCAGTCCAAGCCCAGGCCCTAAGCCCAACATCTAGGGCCGGGCCCGGGCCCAATTTTTTTTGTTATTCAAAATACACCTTAGTTTTAAAAAAAACTGAAAAGGCCATTTTTTGGGCCAAAAAAGGGCCGGGCCGGCCCGGGCCTGTTTCTAAAAAAGTTAGGCCTGGCCCAAGCCCTAAGGGTTAGGGCCAGTCCGGGCCCAAAAAAGGGCCGGGCTGGGCCAGCCCGCGAGCCGCCCGGCCCATTTGACACCTCTAGGGTGATGGCTATGTCGTTGACGTATGGTGCATGGCATATCAATCGGGCTGAGGAGTCAAGTTCAGAGTTCTTTGACAGGCAGTGGATGAGTGCTTCCGAGTCTAACTTGGTGACATAATGGGGGGATGGTTTTTCGTGGCCAGCTAGGGGATGGTGGCCGGCTGGGGCGTTCGCGAGCCCCTGAGCCCCTAGATGGGGCAACTTGTTGAATGGGAGCAAGGGAGGGTTGATATATGACAGGGGCTGGTAAAGGCAGCTGTGCAGGGGCATGAGTGGCTGGGCGAGACATGTCCACCACTTGGCCAGTGATTTGGTATTGTTCAATGGGGTAAGGGTTGGGCTCCATCTCAATGGAGTCATGGATTTCGGAAGAGCTTCACGACGACAGGGAGAACCTATTGTAACACTGGTCCAAGATCTGCATGTGGTTTGCGGGGTGGCATCACATGAGAAAAAAATGTTAGCTACAGGTGGTGAAGATGTCGCGAGTCCTACTGCTAAAGGTTTGGATACTCGAGGCGGCGATGGTCGGGACACTGGGACTTGAGCTGCATCAAGGGCAGGCCCAGGTCCCAAAAGCTGGATCGGTGAAACGGCTTGCTGTGAGGCCAACACCTGTATGGATCTTTGCATTTCCACGATGGCGGTTATTAGAGTGGTTTGGGAATCTTGCAGACTGGCTATAGTCGGGGTAAGCTGCTGGATGGCCGCACTGACGACAACTTGTACATCAGGTACAGTGGTTAGTGGCTGGTCTTGGAGACGTACGGCGCTAGTCTTTTCCTGGTCGCCAAGGTAGTCTTCCTCTTACACAATAGGGTTGAGGCCTTGACTGGTCATCCTAATAGCTCTCCGTTGTACATGCATGATGGCTAAGGATGCAAGACAGGCGGACTGCCCTACGATGCTCACCTCCCCAGCGGAGTCGCCAAAAATGATGCTAAGGAAAGTGGGTTCATACCTACGTGGAGGTGGTACAAAGGATGCAGTCTGAATCAGCTGCCATATGTACAAAGTGAGAGACAATGAAAGTGGAGTAAGGGCAGAGAGCAAGGCTTCCCAGACAGGCCATTAGGAGTGACAGTGCTGTGGAGACAAGGCTAAAACGATCAGGGCCGGCAGTCGACTATCCAAGTTAGGGTCCGAGTCAGGGTCCAATGCTACGGTCCATCATTATGTCCAATTGTGTTTCTCTCTCTAGAATCCAAGAGCTCTTGAGTTCTAGAGTGAGAAAGTGATTTTGTGAGAATGAGTAAAAGTCCTTGATTGAATTACAAAGTCCTCTATTTATAGGCAACAGTATGTCTGCATCATCAAATGCCACATGTCATCCCCTAGGAGTGACACGTCACCAAGGGGTCCAAAAATATCGGTTCTCTGTTAGACTGCCGATTCCCAAATTCGCACTGCCTGCCCCCACATAGCATCGCTCTACCTATTTGAGAAGACTAACCACACATCATCGGCATGATCAGAGTAAGTCCGTTGCCCTAGCCACCAATCCAAGCCCTTACTGAATCCCACAAAGGTGCATCAAGAAATGCAGAAAGAACCTGACAGGGTAAGGGAATGTCCCTGTGACCAATTCCTAGGCGGACTAGGCGCGATGCCCTCCAAAGACCTACTCCCGTTCTGGAGTGACCCGAGAGTCATCGTCCTCGGGGCACCGATGATCACCCGTAACGTGAGTGGACGTGGTCGCAATGTTAGTCACCCCATGCGGCGATAGCTTCTGTGGTGGTGAGCCTATCCCGCTGCGAAAGGTCCTCATGCCAGAGCATCATGAGCAGAGCCCCTCGGAATGCTGCACACTTTGGAGAGTGGGTTGAAGCATGTTCTACGTCCATGATAGGGGCGCATGGTGTGGTGAATGAGTATGATTCTTGAAGGCATGTAATGTGATTGTGGAGCACGGGCATGGTGCCACCGGCACGAGACAATGATTATGGCGCACGGGCACGATGCCAACGGCATGAGACATGAGTGTGGCGCTTGGGCACGATGCCAACGGCACGAGACAATGAGTGTGGCGCATGGGTGCAATGCCAATGGCATGAGACAATGATTGTCGTGCATGGGCACGACGACCTATGTCGTGAGATAATACATGGTGTTGTGGCGCATGGGCAAGGCGACCCCTGTCGCAAGACAATACCTAGTGCCGGGGGCTCATGTCATGGAAGTGGCGCATGGGCACAACAACAATTTTGGCAAGACAATATCTGGTGTCAGGGGCCCAAGTCATGGAAGTAGCGCATGGACGCAGCAACGACTGTCGTGGAGAAGGCTCGCGGGTGCGCGTCAGGTGTTCTAAAGGCAGGGCATAAGCCGAGTGTGCATGTTGTATGAGAATGACGAATGCGATCTCCGATAATGACGAAGTTAGAAGTGGGGGTGCGTGATTGCTAGCAAAGGGTCCTTCGGGAGGCGACGGGCGATAGGCATCATGGAGGCGATGAACGACGGGCATCACAGAGGCGACGTACGACTCAGGCGATATGAAGCAAGATCGCGAGCGATGGTGGGCATCGCGAAGACGCAAGGTCCCATGAAGATAAGTGAAAATGTGAAAGGGGAGGCCAAAGGCTAACCCTTGTGGGGAGAGGCCGAGGTCGACCCCTAGGGGGAGGCCGAGGTCGACCCTAATGGGAAGGCCGAGGCCGACCCCCTTGGTTGAGTACCAAGGTATGCCAGAGTCATGGTTTTGGGTAGAAAGGAGTTTGGCACGTGACTTTGGGTGACAGCCATCACAAAGTCGTTGTGAAGAAGATGGTGGGCGTCGCGAGGACATGCGGCTCCTTGAAAAGGGGCGAAGACTACCTAGGGAAGGCCCAAGGCCAACCCTTGGGGGGAGGTCAAGGCCAACCCTTGGGGGGGAGGTCAAGGCCGACCCCATGAGGGAGGCCGAGGCCCAACCCCTTGCCCCAAGGCATGCCGTTGTTCAATGCTTTTGAAGAAAAAGAAATTGGGCAGCCAAGGCGTGATGAGCACAATTCTGTGAGTTGCGTCGAAGTAAGAGAATTGGCGCCAAAATCGCGCATGAAGCGAAGAACTCGCGTGACTCGGGCGTGCGTATTTTGAACAGTTCAACACGTTAAAAAATTGACTGCTGACCGTGTCGACATATCGCGCAAAATGGGACCCCCAATGGGCCTTTAGGTATGACCAAGATGGGTTAAGAACAGTAGTCAACTGTTGTCATGGACTACTTAGAATGTCGAACTCATATTCCACATGAAATCATCATAGCAACCAAAGCAGAGTTCTTGAATCCCATGAAGTTATCAATTCTGTTGTTTAACCTGCGTAGGTTGGAGGTATCATACGGGGTATAATTATAATTGCCCAAAAGGGTTGGGGCGGTTTGTGAGATTATCATTTATTAGTCTTGATAAATAATGGATAAGGAATGTGTTGACCGAATTGTTCAACTTCAAATGCAGAATTGTGATGACCCAATCTCTAATAATGTAATTTGATATTTTTAACATAATTATAACTTAATTCCAATCAGATTACAACTCCTAAAAAGAAGTTACAAATATTTCTAAACTCGAAAACTGCAAGTCCTACTGACATCTTGCCTTGCATATGCTCACCAACATAATCATCTGCACTAGAAAGGTATAAAAGTCGGGGCGTTACATCTATGAAGCATCCTAGACAATTCCAAAGCAGTATTAATGAGATGGATTTCTTGCTTGGGTTAGAGTAAACTTTTTTAAATCCCCTTTATTTAGCGATAAAAACACACGCGCGCACACACACTTTAGAAGTTGAAATTAGAATGACTTATGGCATATAGTCAATCTTCTATATCTCTTTTATATTTGGATACAAGGGTAATTATAGGCACAACTATCTTACTGATCATGTTATCCAAATAACTATGTTTTTCCTTGGTCGAGGCCACCGCATTATTCGAGGTCGTTCTTTGTACGCGAGTTTCGCTTGTTTATACTAGCATGCTTTTTTACCTGAACTTGCTTTCTTTGAGTCTGCCCTTTTTCTCAAATTTGCCTTTTTTCCTTTTCTTTCTTTCTTATAATTCCTTCTTTCTTATGATACCAATAATCTTGATAATATTGAAAGCTATTTTCTTGATAAGCCCTAAAGGTTAATTTCATAATGAACTCTGACGATTGTTTTCTTGATGAACCCTAAAAGTTGTTTTCTTGATTTCCTTAGTCTGAGAGATAATTTCTTGATATCGATCTCATAATACCTCATTAAAAACCTCTACAATTTTATTCAAGATTAATAGGGTCTTATTAATTAAAAGCAAAATTAGAATCCAGCTCGACCGAGCTTGCACTTCTGACCCTTTTTTCTTTTTGGTAGATAAGAAAATTGCAATAAAATAACGAAGTTTTTCCAGTTCTCCAAGGACAAAACACTCAGACAGTAGGTCACAAAGTTTTCATGACTATGATTTTATGAATGATCACAGCAGTCAAAATAATAATAGGCTACGCAATAAGCAGAGACACATTCAATTAAACCAGAGTAAAGCATATCATATACTTTAACCTAACTTTAAGTAACTTGCCAAGCCCTAAAGTTTTAACTCTGCATTCCAGTTCAAGCTAAAATTGCTACCGAATGAGCTAAACTTAGCATCAATTGACTATTAAATTGCTCTTAACAAATGTAATAATTTTACGAAACCACCAATGTTTCAGAAATATATGAATGGTTTAATAGGACCCACAAACATGACTCGTCATCGGTCCATTTTAGTTGTAACTTTTGTTTATTTGTTACTAATAATTTTTGCTGCTTTAATAGTAGCATTTTTTTTAGCGTCACTAAATAAAAGTCACTAGAAACATATAACAACCATTAATTGTCGCTATACGAATGGTAGGAGGAGCATTCCTTTAACCCAGGTAGCAGCCAATTTTTTTCCCGAACTAGAATGTACGAACATTTCAAACTACTATATTTGTCCCCTAGCATTTTTCGTGACCATTGATGTACTTATTTGGTTTTCTGCAAGTTTGACTTGTCGAATAATGCTTATGTTTATTGTCATATTCCAACATGATGATCAAAAGCTCGGATGTCAGCCGGGATATTTGAGAAAAAGCCTAAAGTAACAATAGTTACGAACCAAACCTTGGTGAACATGATGGCGACACAAATCTCACCGGTGTAGGTCGTGTCCGGTGCGATGACTCTATAATATTTCCGAGATTGGAGCTCAGATTTTCCCCTCTCCATGCCTTCTAGCCGAACTTCCTTTTATATAGGTCCTGCATTGCGTCGATCACCATAGTTAATACCAATAACTTCTCCTCCCTTAAAATATTTTTTTAGATGTTCGAAAATTTCAGTCAACTTTCTAGAGTTAAATCATCTTAATTGAAATGAAAAATCTAGCGAGCTTGTTTAGTGTTACGTTGCTTCGCCAACAAATTCATCCTCTGAGATCTTGTGCTTGTCCATGACACGAAATATTAGCTTATCTTGTGGGTGTTCTTCACCACCTGGATATTCCACATTGAACTTAAATTTCTCATTCCATACATGCTTCTTTCCTTCATCTGCAGTCAATCATCTTCATCAGTATGCAAGCAACCAAGATTTGAGTATTGAGTATCTGCAGTCAATCATTGAAGCCCACACTAACCTGTCAATTTGGGATCCAATTCGAGATTTTCAGGATTGAGTATTGTGCTTTCGTTCTGTATTATATTAAGTTATATATCTTCTTACGGATCTTTTCTAGGAGGTCTTCCTCCACTAGCAGGTTTTTTTTTAGAAAACTCTATTTATTCTGGTGTGGATGAATGATTAAATAGACCAAGATTTTATCATGACTGCAATTTTAGAGAGACACGAAAGCGAAAGCTATTGGGGTCGCTTTTGCAACTGGACCCAAATACAACTGGAGTGTATGAATCCAATTGGATAAGAGCTTGCTTGCTTTAGACTTCCGGAAGGGGGGAGTGGAGAGAGAGAGAGAGAGAGAGAGATTGTTACTCAAGTACAATCTGATGTTTACAATGTAGAAATCTATCTTCGCATTCACAAAATATCAAAGAAAAAATATCCATTAAAACGAAGTGCTACAATCTTATTTGAAAGAAAAAATGACTATACAATGGGATTCTAAAAGGTGCTTTCCTGCGAACCTTCAAAACCTTTTGCTATCCCATCTTCTTCCTGCAGTCATCATATATAAGTAGCAATAAGTCTACTTACATTTATTCTAATTCCTATGCTTTTGTATACTTTAACTCTGCATTCCAGTTCAAGCTAAAATTACTAGCGAATGTACTAAACTTTTTTTTTTTGTAAGCAAATTTCATTAAAACACGCTACCCATTACAACCTAAGGCGATACCCAAATGGGTATTCCTGGAACAACTAAGATAACGCATCCAAACGATGGTCTTGGAAAATGGCCCACATAGCCTTGAGGGAAAGCACGATCAACATTAGGGCCACCCGTATTTGGGGTTACCAAATAAAGGGGTAGCTAGAGACGGGAAGATGCAATTTCTTGCACTAGATCCCTAGCTCTCACCGAGACATGGCAGAGGGCCATGTGCCGCTTTAGATGGCAGTTTACATTACTGCTGCTGTTTTCATCGGATCTCCAACGGCTGAAGGAAAGTCCTCCCAAGGCCGGATCGAAACGATCCGTAGCTCGAAGAGAGTATGCATCCTCCAACTCTCACAAATCCGGCATCTTCAAACCACAAATTCTCCATTTCTTATTAACATCGGATGAATCTAACCAAACCAACCGAATCATAGATCCGAAAACGATGACGACAAATCTAAGAAAAAATCTCAAATCTGAGGATTTCAGAAGGTGGGGGAACCTTGAGGCCGAAGGAGGTCCGATCTGTGGGGGAATGGATGATCGACGCGTGGAGGAAGGCGATAATGGGCGGCGGCGCGAGTCGGCAGAAATGGAGGGCCGAGGGAACAGGAGAGGATGCCATATAGAGGAAGAAAAGGAGAAGGAGTACTGGGAGGGCCTCCCCTTCCATCCTCACAGCCATGGAAGCTGAAGAGGAGGAAGGGGCGGCGGTAGGGTTTCTTAAAGAAAGAGGCAGTAGAGAGAGGTTTTCTATATTACAGTAGAGACGATGGTTGGAGTTCTGTGTGAATGAGCTAAACTTACCATGACTAATAAATTGCTCTAAACAGATGTAATAATTTTACAAAACCACTAATGTTTCAGATATATATATATATATATATATATATATATATATATATATATATATATATATATATATATATATATATATATATATGAATGGCTTAATAGGACCCAGAAACATGACTCATCATCAGTCATTTTTAGTAGTAACTTTTGTTTAATTGTTAGTAGTAACTTTTGTTGCTTTAACAGTAATATTTTTTTAGCGTCAATAAATAAAAGTCACTAGAAATATATAACGATCATTAATTGTGGCTATACAAAGAGTAGAAGGAAAATTCTTTCAACCTGAATAGCAGCCAATTTTTTTTAAACACTACTATAATTGTCCCTTAACATTTTTCGTGAACATTGATGTACTCATTTGGTTTTCTGCAAGTTTGACTTGTCGAAGAATGCTTACGTGCTGTATGTTTATTATCTTGTTCCGACACGATGATCAAATGATCTGATGGCAGCAGAAAATTCGAGAAAAAGCCTAAAGTAACAATAGTTACGAACCAAACCTTGGTGAACATCATGACAACACAAATCTTGCCGGTGTAGGTCGTGTCTGGTGCGACGACTCTATATTTTTGAGATTGGAGCTCAAACTTTCCCCTCTCCATGCCTTCTAGCAGAACTTCCTTTATATAGATCCTGCATTGCGTCGATCACCATAGTTAATACCAATAACTTCTTCTCCCTTAAAATATTTTTTTAGATGTTCCAAAATTTTAGTCAACTTTCTAGAGATTATTAAATCATCTTAATTGAAATGAAAAAAATTAGCGAGCTTGTTTTAGAGGTGTCAAATGGGCCGGGCTTGGGCGGGCCCAGCCCAAGCCCAACGGGCCTCTAACAAAACGGGTCGGGGCCGGGCCGGGCCAGATTAGGGAAAATCTGGGCCCAGTCCAAGCCCTGGCCCTAGGTCCAATATCTAGGGCCGGGCCCAATTTTTTTTCTTGTTATTCAAAATAATATTATTATTTTACTATCGATTTTGTTATTATTATTTAATAATATAAATACTAGATTTTTATATGTATTTTAACAGTTATTTTTTTACGCACGGTGCCAATACTAATTTATATGTAAGAGGATGGAATTAGTCGATTTGGTATTTATTGACAAATAAGTTCGGCCCATCCAAGACCGCTAAGGCCTCTTCAAGGAGGCTCATGATTTTTCATGGTTCGATTGTAATCTTTGTAATCTAATTCTTATTTTATGTCAAACATATCTTTGATTATTGCACCAAGGAAGAACGATCATCATAATTCCTGTTCAGGTTCATTTTTCATTTGATCATCTTGGACACACACACTTATATATAATAATGTGTGTATACAATAATACTGGGCCAAAAGGGGGCCAGTTTTTGGGCCAAAAGAGGGCCGGGCCTGGCCGGGCCAGGCCGGGCCAAACCCGGGCCATTTTAGGGCCCGGCCGGGCCTGTTTCTCAAAAAAATCGGCCTGGCCCTGGCCCAAGCCCAAGCGCTAAGGGTTACGGCCGGTCCGAGCCCAAAAATTGGCCTGGCCAGGCCATCCCGCGGGACAACTCTAACTTGTTTAGAGTCTTACGTTGCTTCACCAACAAATTCATCCTCCGAGATCTTGTGCTTGTCCATGACACGAAATATTAGCTTATCTTGTGGGTGTTCTACACCACCTGGATAGTCCACATTGAACTTAAATTTCTTATTATATACATGCTTCTTTCCTTCATCTGCAGTCAATCATCTGCATCAGTATGCAAGCATAATTTCCTTACAATTCAACAGAACTGCGTTTCATAAAAACAAGCAGATATATACACAAAGATAACAGCGTGTATCTTTGATGCCTGATTAAGAATATGTAAAATGTTCTCAGCTACTGACCTTCAGCCACGCTGCTGATATGCTCCTGGCTTCCATGTTGAACGAAAACGTATGGCTGCGTTGCATCGATCCATGGTATGAGACAACCTGAGCAACGTAAACGGAAGACCGTGATGTTAGCACTTGCATATGGTGGAACAAAAAGACTACAGCCGAACCATGCAAGGAGCTATGGAGTGCTTACAAATGGTATCTCTTGTTTTGATGCCTTCAGCAGTCTCCAACACCACCTCTAGTGTACCACTAATCCCCATCTCGAGTTTTCTTGCCTTGAAGATTCAAAGGTTTGTCAAGGCTGAACCAATATCTAGCGGGGTGCCTGCTTCTGCTTTGTGCCAATCCTTAGCAGAGTCTGAAAAGGGTGTTGGAGAGAAGTTGCAGAAAAAAGGAAGAAGAAAACAGAAATTTAATGGCTTGAGGCGGGTCTAAAGACACTGTCTTTAAGGCGATATTTGCCCCCACTCGACTAGAGTTTGCTACCGGGTTAATGGCAAATCACCTCTAGGATTACTCAAACCAACAATCTGCAGATAGCAATTCTGAAGATTCGTTTCAGAATTGCTCCTCGAAATTGTGTATATAACTGAAAATTTTGAGATACGAAATTTGGAAAATGCCAAGTAGTTTTTTATTCTGAATTTCAGAATCTTATATATGAGCTCAACAGCCACCCCTTCATGAAGAGACATAACCATTCAAAAATAACAGAAATAAATGTTATTTCTGGTGCCTTTTCGGAATTATTTCAAAGTCATTAAAATAAATAATTGAAAGAAACAATTCCAAAAATTAGTATAATTATGGGCCGTTAGATCATATATAAATCAACGCGCTATACGCTCTCGCGGCAAGCGTGCAAAGTGCGCCCACTAAAGCGCACACAATGCGCCACATGCGCTCACGCGCCCGCGCGTGCGGTGCGGTGCACCGCACAATAGCATTCCCAATCTTCCCTCCAAAACATCTCAAAATAATTCAAATGATATGTACCATGTGCTTGGTTATAAGGAGAGAGAAAGTTCATTTTCTCTCCAATGTGGGACAAAGAACAAAATATTTTGGGTCTTGAACTTCTCAATCAATACAAACACATTACATAACAATCTACCACCAACACTAACAAAGCGTGCTTCAAGATCCAAAGCACAGAAGGTCGTCGGTGTTTGTTGTTGAAGAAGAAAGAGAGTCCAGCAAGTTTTCTTAATCTTTTGATCAAGCAATGTCAAACATGAGTGAAGATGCTACGTGTGATGCGTACCTGTTATATACTGCATGGATTAGCTGGTGTTGGATGGAAATTGCAGAAAGGAAGAAGAAAACGAAAATTGAATGGCTTGAGGCGCGTCTAAAGACACTGTCTTTAAGGCGATATTTGCCCCCACTCTATTCGAGTTTGCTACCGGGTTAATGGCAAATCACCTCCAAGATTACCCAAACCAACAATCTGCAAATAGCAATTCTGAAAATTCGTTTCAGAATTGATCCTCGAAATTGTGTATATAAGTGAAGAAATTGAGATTCAAAATTTGAAAAATGTTTAAGTGAATTATTCTGAATTTCAGAATCTTATATATAGACTTAACAGCCACCCCTTCATGAAGGGACACAACCAATAAAAAAATAACAGAAATAACTGTTATTTCAGGTGTCTTTTCGGAATTACTTTCAAAGTCATTAAAATAAATAATTGAAAGAAATAATTCCGAAAATTAGTAAAAATATGGGCCGTTAGATCGTATATAAATCAACGCGATGTACGCGCTCACGGCCACTAAGTGCGCCCACTAAAGCGCACACAATGCGCCACATGCGCCCATGCGGTGCACCGCACAATAGCATTCTCAATCTTCCCTCCAAAACATCTCAAAATAATTCAAATGATATGTACCATCTGCTTGGTTATAAGGAGAGAGAAAATTCATTTTCTCTCCAATGTGGACCAAGAACAAAACTCAAAACCTTTTGAGTCTTGAACTTCACTAACAATACAAACACATTACATAACAATCTATCATCAACACCGACAGCTGGACCATGTTAGCTGTGGTTAAGATCAATCTATTGGTTGAATTCTATATTGTCCTGTGCTAATAATAGACTCCAAATGCTAATGTAGACGCCATCCCCAGTCAAGCATTCAAACTTCTTAAAGAGCACGTTTTAGTTTTCAAGTATTGTAAACTTGGTCATCTGCTTTTCTGAAGAAAGATGGCTTTGTTAGAGTTTTTAAGACATTGACCGAAAATCATATAAAATGACCCAACTGCCTACTTGAATTTTTCAAGCTTAGCTGTCCACGGCCAACATGATATATAATAATCTATGATATAAATGTCATTTCCTAGAAATGAGAGACAAGCATTTATTATAAGCACATTGGCTTCATTTTTAAAGTACGAATAAATATTGCATGATTTTTAATTTTTGGATTTGAGCATTTACAACCTTTGAATTAAGAAGAGCCGGTGAGATAGGAGGATAGACTAATTAAGTGAGACGTGGGATTATCTATGTTGTCTTTTATCCTAGCCTGCTCTGTTACCCAAACTTGATTTCTTCGACTCTGCCCTTTTCCTCAAGTCTGCCTTTTTCCCTTTTTTTCTTTCTTATAATTCCTTCTTTCTCATGATATCATTAATCTTGTGTAACGCTCCGGATTTATTTACGGAGCGTTAATGCCGAATACACAGAGATCAAATAAAATCTTATAATTATCATAAGAACTCCAAAATAGTAAATTAAAACATATACTAATAATTCCCAAAATACATCAATATCTAACAAAATAACCCCAAAGCTTTTATACAAGTCATGTTCTCTGACACGGAGTTTCTAAAAATATACCCAAGTAGCGTCAGAACTAATATCTGAGACAAAACAGTTAACTTTTGATCGCTCAGCTAGCCTTCCAATCCGAGGTCCCACCTACTGGTCTCCCGAAAGGAACATCAATAAAGGGATGAGTCAAATGCCCAGTAAAGTCGCTCAAAGGACCAACCAAACGGAAATGAAAATATCAGAGAAACGAAAATTTCGGAAACACAAAGGGTCTCAACAGAACGGACAATCAACCAGATTTCGAATATCAAAACATATCTGAATAAAGAAACAGACACTAGAGAGCTATTCAGAAAGTGGTCACATACGTCATCACTGACATATGAGGCCGGTTCAAAAAGTAGATCGCGATCTCTAGCTCAACTCTCCTGAGCTAGCCCACGTTTCAATCCACGTGGATAAGTCAGACATAAGTCACATACACTGTGACATGGCTCATAGAGTTATCAAAACAAAGATTTTAATTTAACAAAATCAAATGTCGATTATGTCAAACAATATACGGAGTTTATAAAATAATGATAATCTCTAAAACAAACGATATCAACATCGTAAATTCTAAAATCGAACAAATTCGACAGAATTTGAATTTCACAAGTTATAGCATTTAGAACAAGTTATTCATAGTAAAGCTCAAAGCAAAGAATATAAGAAGAATCACTTAACTCAATTCGAAAAAAATTGGACTTATAAGAGCGATTGGTCCATCGCTGATGTGAATTTCGAAATAACCCTTACCTTAGCCAAGCCTTTGAGAAAAGCAAATCCTTAAGCTTCACCTTATAACTTCCAAAGCCTTTTCTCCCTCTCTCTCTCTCTCTCTCTTTCTTTCTCTCTCTCTCTCTTGCGCGCAAAGGAGGAAGAAATAGAGAAACCCCGAAAAAGCAATAGAATGAAATAAGACACTATTCATATGGAGGGACAAAAATTTAAGTTTGCATTCGACTTAAAACATTTAAGTCGAATGAAAACACTTTGAGTCGACTAAAAACTTTTTAGGCGATTTTTTTAATTAATTTTTTTTAAGTCTACTAAAACACTTTTAGTCGACTAAAACCTTCAGAAATTAATTTTACACAATTTAAATACTTTTTAGTCGACCGAAACACTTTTAGTCGACTGAAAACTCTTTTAGTCGACTAATAACTTTTTAATTCGACTAAAAACTTCAAAAACTTCCTTATCAAAATATTGAACACTTTTCATTCGACTAAAAACTTTTTAGTCGACTAAAAACTATTTTAGTCGACTGAATCCTTCAGAAACTTCACAACTTTAACATCAAAGAGTTTTGAGTTGACTGAAACTACTTTTATTCGACTAAAAATTTCAGAAATGATAAAAATTACTTTCTCAATATGCTCAAAAAGACCACAAGCTTATTTACTACAATTAAAAATTTCACACACGGAAAAAAAAAAAAAGAAATTTTCGGGATATTACATCTTGATAATAGTGAAAGTTGTTTTCTTGATTTCCTTAGTCTGAGAGATATTTTCTTGATATTGATCTCATAATATCTCATTGAAAACCTCTACGATTTTATTCAAGATTAATAGGGTCTTATTGATTAGAAGTAAAATTAGAATCCAACTCGATCGAGCTTGCACTTCTGACCTTTTTTTTTCGTAGATAAGATAATTGCAATAAAATTACAAAGTTTTTCCAATTGCCCAAGGGCAAAACACTCATACAGTAGGTCACGAAGTTCCCGTGACTCCGATTTCATGAATGATCGCAACAGTCAAAACAATAATAGGCTACCCAATAAGCCTGATCACATTCAATTAAACCAAAGTAAAGCATATCCTATACTTTAAGTAACCTATCAAGCCCTAAAAGTTTACAATTAATACCGGAAGCCCGGTGGATCCAAAACGTAGTATGACTATTATTACCATTAAAGGAGACACCGACACTGATAAACTCATAGGCTGTCGTACGAAACAAGAGTGAACCCATCCCAAAGAATCACATCACAAAATCACAGATCTTGATTACTGCAAATTTTGCAACCTTCCACTGTCAGTTCCAAGTAACGTCCATACACTGGCGCTGAAATGGAAGAATGAGTAAGCACAGACAACATGAGAAGAACACTATAGTAAAGGTCCTAAGCACCTTACCCTACAAAATTCCTCTCCAAAGCCTGCTATTGATCCACCGGTGGATCAGTGAGTGCTATAGGGTTTGTGGGACAAAGGTACCTTCGTCCCACAAATCCTATAGCACTCACTATAATCAAATGTTAATTAAAGTGGCAATGAGCGGCAATGGTGTGAATTACAAAAGTGGGCACTATATCCTGTTTGCGAGTTTTGAAATGAGGGAAAAGAAAAGAAAGGAAGGGGAGAGAAGAGAAGAGAAGAGAAAGGAAGAAAGGGAATACAATTTTATTTCCTCTTGTTTGCGAGCTTAAGAGAGAGAGAAAAACATTATTCATTTCCTTTGTTTGTGAGTTCAGAAGAAAAGAAACGAAATGATACAACATTACATACATACCTTTATACAATAATGTGCTAATCTAGACAAAGACTTTAAAATATGATCCTAACTAAGAACATAATGCAAAGGGAAAAAAAAAACTGGTCATCAAGGACAAAACAGAAAGTTTATACCAAAATAACATGATAAGTTTTCACCGGTTAGTACCACAATTAAAAAAACACACAAACTAGCGATTAAAAAAAACACAAATTGATCTTCTGTTTGTTTGTGATAAATGGTATGATAGGTTTTTTTATAAAATACCCTAGAAGTTAAAAGTCATTAAAAATTGAGACATCATAATCTCAAAGGTAATATAGGCGTTATTAAAGTATTACTTATAAGAGTTTCCTTTCTTTTCGTTTCTTCCCAATTTTGGAAGGAAAGATTTAGAGACAAAAGTGACCAAAACTTTCTTCCCTTTTCTTTTTTTTTCTCTCCTTAAAAAAACTCACAAACTAGAGAAAATAGAAGAAATGGACCACTTTTCTTCTCTTTTCTCTCCTAAAAGAAACTCGCAAACAGGCTATAAGTAAACTTGTAAATTAGTAGAAAGGACCTCCGCCACTGTAAAATCGAACCATCACCGGTGAGAATTCCGGCCATCGCCGTTGAGAATTTTGGCA
Source organism: Escallonia herrerae (assembly GCA_033070095.1). Lineage (NCBI taxonomy): Eukaryota > Viridiplantae > Streptophyta > Magnoliopsida > Escalloniales > Escalloniaceae > Escallonia > Escallonia herrerae. The sequence goes on along the minus strand of JAVXUP010001070.1, from coordinate 36,501 downwards.
ACCACCGGTGGTGAGGCACCTAGCCAAACCGGAGCTTCCATATAAATGACCCGGTCAAACGTCCACATGCAGATTAATGTAGATCGGATAGATCTAGTAAATCGAGTAGATCACATGGATCTATAAGATCTGATTAGGTCCAGCGAGATCACATAGAACTGGGGAGAAGGTGCTCGAAACCGAGACGCCGCCTTCGACCTCCCTCTTTGCCGCCGGCCAAGCGCAGTGCATACCTTCTTTTAGCACGTGTCTATTATTCATACACGTTACCCCATGCGTGCTGTCTAAAACGCTACTCTCACTGAGCGGTCCCTACAACCTGTTCTAACATTCCTCCGCAAAACTATAAACCACGGTAAACAGGCTCTCGTTTTTATTGAGAGCCACATCTTGCCTGCTCTATCGATGCCTGCCTTCAGAATAGGGAAATCAATCTCAGACATTCTCCCATGGCTAACAATCTTTAGAGGAGCCGTCAGGTCGGCACCTCCATGGCCGTACCTTCTAACCTGTTCAAGCCTTCCCGCGAGAAGCAAAACCAGTCTATGCATAGCCTACCCCTTCAATACAGAGTACAATTCTTAATCTCGGTTTCTGGTTCCGTGTTCTATAACTGGTCGAATAAAATTACAGGTAAATATCAATCTTTGAAATGTTTTTCCTCCCTGTAAGCTGATGTTCATGTTGAAGTCCACAAGTCATCACTGCTTCACTGCAGGTGATATTGCAGTGTTGAACTAAAGAGCTTATCATGCAACCATTTGATAACCCCTCGGTCCATGTTAAACTACCAAAGACTTGTAACTTGGGCTATGGCATACCATTTGACCAAGTCTGCACATCTTTTTTCTTCTGATTGAATTATATCAACCACCAAGGCCAAAGCCACAAGCAATCCAATCTTATTAAATAAAGGCCAAAATCCCAGACTGGTCCCTAACCAACTGAACGGCTATTCAAAGCAAATATACCATCTTGGTACTAACTTATGATTAGACTTCCTCCTTTTCTCCATTTTGTACAAGTATGTCATATGTTCCACAAGGATTACATTGCCCACAAATCAAAGCCCACTGATTATGGCAACAAAAACTCATATTTCACAGACTCCCAAGAAACAAAATTTCCTGGTACAATTCATAATCTGCAGACCAACCATATGAAATTCGTTCTCTCACATGATCTTAGATGTTACCATAAGTGATATGAAAAGGTACACTTGGATACATTTACCAAAAGAAAGAACTGTACACTGCTTTAGGAGAGAAGTACGGTACATGCACGAAACTGGGGAAAAAAGTATCTGCTTGCCGCATCAAAAAGTTTCTGCTCTAAGCATAAAGGGCAGATGCAGAAGGTCTGGGATAAGCGGTAAATCCACGAGCTTCCCCTGCACTGCTTCTGCAGGACCTAGGTCCACCATCAAACTGGACGTGATGATTTGGCTGTGGTTCTTTTCTATCAGTTTTTACCGCGACCTTCGAGTCCTGAAGTTGTTCTAAAGCTGTTACCACCTCATCCATGCTAGGCCTCAACTTGGGTTCCATACAGAGGCATTGAAGGGCAAGGTTAGCTACCTTCATGACCCGACCCAAAGAGTACTGGCCTTCAAGGCGGGTATCCAAAACACGAAAGATTCTACGTTTGTTGCTCAGGCAAGGTTTTGCCCACTCCACTAGGCTATGTTCTCCAGTGGGCCGATTCTTGTCTATTGCTTTTTTACCAGATAAAATTTCTAGAAGAACCACCCCAAAGCTGTAGACGTCGCTCTTGGCAGTTAGATGGCCTTCCCAAGAAGAAATAAATTCGGGATCAGAAAGGGGGATCTATTATACTTATTAACATATCAAAAAGTATATTGCAATATGCAACCAGCACGAACTTCAAAGAGGAATCAGTCATTTTAGTTTTATTTTCTCAAAAGTAATTCAAATGTGATCAAAAGAATGAAGCAAATAAAGACATGTTCAATACTCGAGTCAGATATTCTGCATCTAAACTGATTAGCAGGTCAGTTTTAGTTTCACACCTCAATGATAGCACTTCAAGAATTAGAACTTGATGCTGACAACAGACCTGGAACTGTCAAAATAGTGTTTCCATTTTCTCTCTCTTTTCTGATGGATATACTTTCAGCGAATAAGGTACTCTTTTCAAATCCATATGAAGGCATTAAAACAAGACACTAGCGACACATATATCTTATTTGAGATAACCGCACGTCTGGTTAAATTGGAGTCGTACATAGAGTACAAATTCTCCTATTTGATAGCAACACCAAATGATCTACTGCACTGATTCATGAATAAAAATATATAGTGCATTTAGCAGCAAGCTGGAGCAAGCAAGTGCGCGCGTCCTGCGCGTGTGACGTGCCTACAGAAGTGCTGTGTGCGTGGATAAGTCTTTGGAATATTTAATAGTAATCTCCAAGCAAAGCTAGAATTCCTTTTTCCCTCCCCCTTATTTTCCCTGCCCCCTTATTTCTTTGTCTTCTGGGAAACACAATGAAAACCTTTCTTGTTTGGATTTCATTCAGCAAACTAAATTTGGCTGTTTAGAAAGTAAAAGCAAAACTATCAAAGAGACTAATTATAGGTCCCACAAAAATCAGAAGAGTCTTAGAAATGTAGCTGAAACGAGAAAAAGCTTTGACTATCACCTTTTTTTTAGCGACTCATACAGCAGAATTCATATCTATGCATTGATATCATGTAAAATAGTCAGAGCGGATGATAAACATGGTATGACGGGGTATATCTACAGAAAATGACATTTATTGGGTATATAGCTCGACAGAATAACTTTCTTCTCAAACAAGAACTTAGAAGATAAGGGAGAGAAATAATTACAAGTATCAAGGAATCAGTGGGGTAATATGTCCGTGCGAATATACCTGTGGATAGATACTCAGGTGCAGCATATCCATAGGTTCCCATAACCCTCGTAGAGACATGGCTTTTGTCACCAGTTGGCCCATCCCTTGCCAACCCAAAATCAGAAAGTTTTGCATTGAAGTTCTGTACGTTTAAGATAAAAAAAGGCAGGGAGATAAAAAAAATCAGTTAGAAAGGATAACCACCATACATAGATCAATGTACCCTTCTATAAACACATACCGAGTCAAGAAGGATATTAGAAGTCTTGAAATCCCGATATATGACCTTTGTCTCAGCACCATGAAGAAAGGCAAGTCCCCTTGCAGCACCAAGAGCAACTTTCATTCGGAGGTTCCAAGAAAATGGTTGGAAGTAAGACCCTCCTGTTTCATCAGTAATAAATTTCATCAACTATGGGTTGCGTGCAAGAAGAAAGAGTTGGTAGATAATAGGTCCCCGCTAAGATAAAAAGAAAGGTGATAACTAAAAGGTGGCAGCTCACTTCTGAACAAATGATTCTCCATGCTGCCCTTAGGCATAAACTCATAAGCCAAAAGTCTGTGATCATCCTCTAAGCAGTAACCAATCAGTTTCACAAGATTAGGATGGCGCAGCTGCCCAAGATAGTTGATTTCAGCCTGTGCGTCCAAAAATATTACACAAATTTAGCTGACCTGCACATCAGTCTAGACACTATAATTAGCAATGAATGATGCCACTCTCGTTTTCATGCCAATACAAACGCGGCACCTCTATTTTAATTCGCACCACTCCCTACATTAGTTAGGCAACAAAGTCGATCTCATTAGTAGTCACATTCTTAACCCTCATGGCCTCGTTCCCATAATCCACCCACACCCTAAGGAAATTGGAACTGCCCTACAATTAGTATTATACCTAGTGGTAAAAAACACAAGGACACCTTTTCCAGAACATATAATTGAAGCTTTCAGAAGTAAACAGTTTCCAAAAGTCAATAAACATTTTTTAAGAAGGTGAATTTCCACTAACCAGCCACTCCTTGTGCCCCTGGAATCCTTCTTGGTTCAATCTCTTCACAGCAATCACAATCCCAGCCCCTGGCTTTGAAGCTGCAAAAGATTGCCCGTCAACCCACCCTTTGAAAACAGAACCAAAACCACCTTCCCCTAGTACACTATCTGGACGAAAATTTCTCGTGGCTGCTCTGAGTTCACTGAAGGTGAAGCTCTTTAGATTGGAAGACTGCAAGATCTCACCCTCGCTCCGAGGAGTCTGAGGTATGGAACACGATGAAACCTTACTAACATTGCTATTGTCGTTCCCATCTCTGCTGCTTGTATTTTTAGAAACTTCACCTACGCAAAGCTCAATTAGATGAACAATCAGAATGGAAACAAATGAACCTAAAATGCAAACTGTGTCTATGAAGGATCAAACTCTCACGACTTTATGGTTATGGATGCAACGCCTAACTTGGAAAGACCTTAACAGCAACAATCATATTGATGTCGCAGTATATAATCAAAACAAGGTAAAACCTCTAAATAGACAAGCCATTATCTATTAGACAACAGAATTTTGACAAAAAAAAAAGGTCGAGTCCACAGACATCACCATGGACAATCACTAAGTCTGCACTAATCATGCTACACGCCCAAATTATCAGTAAATATCCACTTTTTGTCAGAGAAATTATACTTAAAATAACAACTCCTGAAACTTTTTATACTTTATGACCTAATACAACAAACAAAAGTACCTTAACCCACTAAAATCCATGATCAAACTGACCTCAGCTCAACTCTCAAATTTCAATAATCAAAGAACAAGCATAAATGTACTTGCTTATGAGTTCAAAGTAAATATCTGACTGGGAAACGAATAATACCAGTAAAAAATTGGCTGTCAGCCTTCACTTGAATGCTGAAGCAAACCCCCATCCAAACAGAGCCCACAAAAGATCTCTTCTAGTAGGTCTCTTTGAATCAGCAGACCCCCATCCAAAGTCCACACAGAACCCTATAAAGTTCTCAGATTGTTAAGGGATTCTCGTATGTAGCTACTGCCGTTACCTTGTACCTCTTTTTTAACTTATACAATCAAAGACTAGAGCTTTCATACCCATCAAGAACACAACTCAATGAAAAACCCAAAAAACCCTCAGATCTGATGTGAATCCTCTGAATTTCTCTCATAAGAATTAGGTGCCACCCCGCCAACCACACCCCCCCTTCTTTTCTCTCTTTCAACCTGCTTGGTTTGATGCAAAATCAGCAGGAAGAAAAACCAAGAAACTTTACAACCTTGATATTTTGAACAGGGTTATAGAGAAAAGGGTGTGTTTGGATTCCTGATGAGAAAATGATGAGCGGAAAAAGTGGAGAGAAGGGATTTTTAGCAGGTTGTCTTTGTCGGCTTCGTGGAGCTCATCAGAGGAAGAAGGTTGACTTGGCCTTTTGAGCTTTTTGTCTTTACTGGTTGGGACAATCAGTGTGTGAGAAACATTTAGTTTATTAGTGGCTTAAATGATTGAAGTTAGAAATGAATTCAGCTGGTATGTTCTTTGAGATTTTGGATATTGTGCTGTAATTAATGCTCTTGTAATGCTAGATTCTGGATGATTATTCAAACGGTTTGAATAATCATCAGGTTTGAATCAAACCTGAGCCAGTTTACTGGCTTTTATTCAGAGGAAAGTTATCTTAGAGGTGATTTGTTTATACCCAGTTCACATATCACGATCATCATGGGGCCAATTCTTTAATGACCGATGGAGATTTTTCTAGAAGCAGGGTCCGTGATAAAAGATTTCATTGATGGATCCAAACAATGTAATACCATTTTTAACCGAGGATTTGGATCTTTTGGAGTTATAAAATTAATCAGCTATAAATTTGACGGGCTTTGATCTTCTAAGTTATCAGAATTTGCTTATTTTTGCATCGACGTTCGGTTTTAGATTTCTAACCGCACGGATAAAAGAACATAAGGATAAACAAAAGAGTGTACGGAAGGTTTATGCAATTGACGATGTAAAGCTCATTTGTCTAAATAGTAGAAACTTTGTGTGTTCGTGATGGTAAAAGATTTCATTGATGGATCCAAACAATGTATTACCATTTTTAACAAGCTGTGTAAACTTTGCAGATTTGAGCCCTTTGAAGTTATGACGTTAATCAGCTGTAGATCTGACGGATTTGGATCTTCTAAGTTATTAGAATTTGTTCATTTTTTGCATCGATGTTCAGTTTTAGATTTCTAACCGCACAGATAAAAGAATACAAGGATAAACAAAAGGAGTCTACCGAAGTTTATGCAATGCCTAAATACTAAAAACTTTGTGTCCGAGTTAAAAAAAAATTACATGCTAATTTTAACGTGTGTATAAGGGAGTCCCGCGTTACTAATAAAACAAAAAGGTGCCCAAGTACTTTTTAATGCTCCTGTCGACTTGTAGGATTAGTTTTTTTTAACAAGTTTAGATAAAGAACAAATGGATGATCGCATTCCATCGTATAATGGTTCTCTTACTTTTCTCAAAGATTTTTCCCAATACTTGTGTTGTTGTTTAAGCATCAAATAGTTCTCTTGTCAAAACCTGCTGACAATTACTGTGTTTTTCTTTTGAAGGGTCAAATTCTATTATGCGGTTTCATATCAACTTTTTAGCAGCAATACATATTTGTTAGATTCTGTTGAATTTTATGCAATTAGATACCATAGAGTTTAACTTTTCATATGTTTATAACTATTAATATATTTTTTTAAACTAGTTGTGCTTAGCATACGAGCAGCTTGGGTTCGACTATGGTTTGTGGCATATTTGGCTCAACTTCTCGTTATATAAGCAACATAACTTCACTTATTTGTCTGACCATATATATATATATATATATATATATATATATATATATATATATATATATATATATATATATATCAGAGCTGATCCGTTTAGAGCGCTAGCAAAATAGGAGATTTTGCTAGCGCGATCTGACCAGACCCAGATCTTTTTTTTTTCAAAAGCTGTCTGTCGTCCGCTACATAGTGTAGCGGACAGACTTTTTAATCATATTGCCCCTCCTTCCTCGTCCGCTACACTGTATGACGGACAACTTTTTTGGCCTTACACTGTCAGTCAAAAAGTCGTCCGCTACACTGTGTAGCGGACGACTTTCGACAACTTTTTGACTGATACGACTGACACATATTCCAGACTTGTCTGTACCATAAATTTTGCACACGTCTGCTGCACCGTATCGCGGACAGTATCGCCTTAAGCTACTCAGCTCCTTCAGCACAATTTTCTTCTCCTTCAGACTCGCTTCCATTTTCAGCTCCCTTCAAGTTTCGAGTAACACTTACTTCAAGTTTCACTCAAGCAAAGTCAGTTTGTGAATGGTGAAGTTTTCTTTATGGATTGACTGTAAAGTATAATTTATTTGTTTGGACAAAAAAGTATAGATTTTTTTATGTTCTAGAAATTTGTCACTCTATTCATCAATTTGTGATGTTCTACTCTAGATTTTTTGTAATGTTCTAGACATGATGTTCATTAAAAAGGTATAATTTGTTAACTTTAAATAAATCATTATAGTTTAATTCGATTTTTTTGAGATTCGATAACTTCGAAAAATTTATCCTATTTAAATTCAAATTTTTTGAGATATGTTTGTTGTATTTTGGCATGATGAATTTGTCTATTTATCTTAGTAATTTTAATTTGTTATGTTCAATAAATTAATAATTATTAATTTGGAGACACTTTTGAGATTATGTATATGGTATGTTTGTCATCCTAAATTGGTCTATTCGTCAAGGTAATTTTTAGGTAATATTTTCAGTTAGAAATGTCATTTGATTGTTAAGCGTAGTCTATTTCTACATAGGTCTTGTTTCACAATGTCTGATTTCGTGTCGAGCTCCAACGTCCCCGTAGATGCTAGTGATCCGTATCTAGGACGAACGTTTCAAACATTGGAAGAAGCTGAAGAATGTTTTCGAGCGTATTCATTGAGGGTTGGTTTTGGCATTAGAATAAAGACTACAAGAACAAGCAACGTAACAAAAAAGATATGCTCTCGCTTATACGAGTGTCATAGGGGCAGAAACCCACAGCAAAATGAGACACGCGTAGGCAATGATGACAGTGATGACGAAATAGGATATTCGCGTAGAAGACGGGACTGCTTTGAGCGCACAAATTGCCAGGTCAAGATGTTCGTAAGCTACAAACCCAAGCAAGATCATTGGCTTATTACCAGCCTGGAACTGGCACACAATCACCCGTTAGTAACTCCTTCTAAGGTGAGTCAGATGCATCAACACAAGAAGATGGGTAAGGTCGCGAGGAGCCTAATTCACACAATGAGCAATGCGCGAATTGGACCTACTGAGATTGTTAATGTTCTTGCTGAACAGGCTGGGGGAATTCAAAATTTAAACTTTAACACGACAGACGTTCGTAACGCGGTCCAAACCTATATGACCTCAATGATGCTCAATCTACAATGAGCCTATTGAAACGGATGCAGATGGAGGACCCGCAGTTTACCTTCGATTATAAACTTGACGACGAGCATCGAGTTAGTACAATTTTTTGGGTCGACGGTCGTTCGAGGCTAGCTTATAAGCATTTTGGGGATGTCGTGACTTTCGACACCACATACCGTACCAACAAGTACTCGATGTCGTTCGCTCCTTTCACGGGCGTCAATCATCATTATCACTCCATCCTGTTCGGGTTCGCCTTGTTAAGGGACGAGAGCGAGGTTCTTTTGTATGGTTGTTTAGGACGTGGCTGGAAGCAATGAACTTCAAAGCACCCAAAGTGATCATCACCGATCAAGATTTGGCAATGAAGAAGGCTATTGCTACCGTCTTCCCAGACACCCGGCACAACTTGTGCACTTGGCACATAAGCAACAAATACCCTGAACGTCTGCATCACGTGTACGCAAAGTATCCAGACTTTAAACAGGATTTTTGACAAGTCATTAACGATTGAGGAATTCGAGGAGAGGTGGGAAAAGCTTGTTCGGGATTACTCATTGCAAGACAACGAGTGGCTCCAGCACTTGTACGAGCGCAAAGAGCAATGGATTGGCGTTTACACGAGGAGGTATTTTTCAGCGGGCATGAAAACGACGGGCAGGAGTGAATCTATGAATGCCACGTTCGATAGTTATGTGGGTACAGCTACCAATTTGAAGAGTTTCGTTGCATCCGCACAAAAAGCGGTTGCTTCGTTGTTCGTAAAAGAAAGGGCTGCAGACTTTGCAACAACGTACAAACAAAGGAGAAGGTTGCTTGAGACCCCGCTGGAGCTGAACGGTGCCAAAGTCTATACGAAGGAGATCTTCTTGCTATACCAAGTAGAGCTGCGAAAATCGGGACGATACAGTATAAACAAGGTGGCAGAAATGTCTACGCGTGAGTACAAGGTTTATTCGCTCGTGAATGACCTCGTCCCTGAGAAGCTGCGCAGAATTTATACGGTGAGCCATGACACATTGACAGATTCGGTGACATGTGTTTGCAAGAAGTTTGAGTTCCATGGCATCCTGTGTAGACACATTCTGCGGTTTTTCACCCAGAAGAATATCAGGACAATCCCCGATAAATATGTCCTGCCACGGTGGACGAAAGGTGCAAACAGGTTGCACGGTACCATTGCCTTTCCGGAGCACCCGTATACTGACTTTGAAGAATCAGAGACGTTGCGGTATAATCATCTGGTGACAATGTTCACCCGTTTGTCCGTAAAAGGTGCTGCTACAATGGCCGCATATAAACATCTCCTCGAGGTAGCTCAGCAGCAAGAGCCCATCGTCGACCAGTTGGAAGCAGCTTCAGTCAGCAATGCGGTTGACACTGAGCCTACAACGGGATCAGAAGATGACGAGCCGGGGGAGGAAGACGACAATGATATCCGGCCTTTGGACCCAATTATATCGCAAACGAAAGGCCGCAAGAGATCTACGCGGATGAAGAGCTCTATTGAACAGGCAACTCAACCTAAAAAGCTGAGAAGGTGTGCATTGTGCAACAAAATGACCGACCATGACAAGCGGAACCATTACAAGGCACTGGGGATAAGTCCAGGGGGTTTGCAAGATGAGGAAGAAGATGACGCCGAAGATGAGGAAGAAGCAGCTGCAGTGGACCTTTAGTTTTTTGTATAAGCCATCAAGTTTGTTTGACATTTGTAATAATGCATAATATTGTTTTAATGAGATTATCTTTCGACCGAAGACTGAAAGGTTATTTCTGATGGACCTATTAGAGCCACCATCAAAGCTAACTTTAGGTTTTTTTTTATTTGGCCTGTCCACTACATTATGTAGCGGACGGCGCAGCAGACACCCAAATTTTTAGCACAATATAGCGGACAGTCCGCGGCACAATATAGCGGACAACAAAACTCTTGGTATGCCTTATGTCTGCTACACAATGTAGCGGACGTGTCATGCTTCTTTAAATACCAATCAAATTGGCCTTTCTTCTTTCTCCTGTCAAACTTCTCTGTCTCGAACATCTCACCCACTCGTGACCCCCTCTTCGGCGACCGTCCTGATGGCTTCTGCTTCGGTGAACAGGGACGTTTTAGTGGGCAGACACTTCTTCAAGGTCATGACGCCTGGGTTTCATACAGAACTTGTAGGCCATCCCTCTTTCTATGTGTTTTCGTGTGTGTTAAAAGTTTTATCTTTGGTTAAAAACTTACCAGTCTTAAATTGAATGTGATAGGCCATACCGGTAGCCTTTTGCAGATTGCTTACCATACTTTGGTTCGAAGCAACTTTAACCAGTCGCAAGGGGTCATGGCTTGTTAAAATCAATAAGAAGCACGGCCAAGAGCAAATTTGTTTCGAAGAGGGTTGGAGCAATTTCTGCAAGCAGCACGACCTCAATGAATGGGACTTTGTAATCTTTGAACACAAGGGGCATATGCGTTTTCAAGTGACTGTGTTTAACCATAACACTTGTGAAAAAACTCCCCCCCCCCAATGTTGAACTCTGAGCCCTAATTTTGTGTAATTTGATCATTGATTTTAGGTTGTTAATTGATGATTTTGATTGTTAATCGTGCATTTGAGATATTGAGGTTGTCATGGTCGGTCATTTGGACGTCCAACTACAGAAACTCTTATCACCAACACTTAAAAAAATTTGTTCCCTCTACGTCCGCTACACTGTGTAGCGGACGGGGAAGCAGAAACTCTCAACTTCAACACTTAGAAATTTTTTGTGTATTTGGACGTCCGCTACACTGTATAGCGGACGGAGAAGCAGAGACTCTCAACATCAACACTTAGAAAATTTTCCCCCATTTTGTTCCCAAACTTAAAAAAATTTTGTTCCCTCTACATCCGCTACACTGTGTAGCGGACGGGGAAGCAGAAACTCTCAACTTCAACACTTAGAAATTTTTTTGTGTATTTGGAAGTCCGCTACACTGTGTAGCGGACGGAGAAGCAAAAACTCTCAACTTCAACACTTAGAAATTTTTTGTGTATTTGGACGTCCGCTACACTGTGTAGCGGACGGAGAAGCAGAAACTCTCAACTTCAACACTTAGAAAATTTTCCCCCACTTTGTTCCCCCACTTAAAAAAAATTTGTTCCCTCTACGTCCGCTACACTGTGTAGCGGACGGGGAAGCAGAAACTCTTAACTAAAACACTTAGAAAATTTGTGTATTTGGACGTCCGCTACACTGTGTAGTGGACGGAGAAGCAGAAACTCTCAACTTCAACACTTAGAAAATTTTCGTCTTTGGACGTCCACTACATTGTGTAGCGGACGGGAAAGCAGAAACCCTCAACCTCAACACTTACAAAATTTTCCTGTTTTGGACGTCCGCTACACTGTGTAGCGGACGGACAAGCAGTAACCTATACATCAACAGCTAATAAAATTTCCCTCATTTTGTTTCCCACCATTCAATCATTCTCAATGAGAGCAAAAAAACCAACTCTAATCAAAATCTAATCAAATCAACCCAAATCAAATGTCTACTGATATGAACACAAATCAGACAAATCAATCAATCAACATCTTCAACACAAATCAACTGATCTCAACACAAATAAAATCACACCAATGACAGCTTTCTAAATAATCATGATTTATTAAAAAAATTATTGTAATGGTACAATGTCAACTAGGGTCCTCATGTTGAGCCGGATTCTTGTCCTTAGTCGGATTTTCAATAAACCTAACCGCTCTAGGCCGGCCTTTCAAAATTTGCCAAGCTATCCTATATCTAAAGAGTTCTACGCATTCTTGACTCCAGGCGGCCGCCTTGAGGCTCTCAGACCGACATATGTAATCCATGTACATGCAAAGGAAGACGCCGCAGTCCGAAGTATTATGTTGCTTGGGCCTCTTCTTCTTCAATCGGAAATAGAGCTTTGGCCGCGCCGGTACAGGTAAACCACGGATAGCATTGACCATGGCACAAAATATATTCTGCGAGAAACAGAAAACGGCGTAAGACACGAGTTAACATTTACAATTGGCAAGTTACAATAAGCATTAAACAACAATCGTAAGATTACCATAGAGTCCAACTGGGCTTTATACATCCACAGCACAGGCATGTAAAAGGTATCGTCGTGGAGACTGTCGATCACCGATACGACTTTTTCCGTTGGTTCATAGCAAACCAAGTACCAGTGGCTTTTCCCTATAAATGGGATTAGAAACACGTGGGCAATCATTGCGCTCACTGGACTATCCCTATTCAGATATGCTCGTAGGTTGTCGGACGGTCTCCACTGGCTCAACTTTTTCTTCCCCCTTCGTTCGACCCACTCATGCCATTCAGCCACTAGGAGGCTATGAAAAAAGGCATCCACCAAAAATACGCCCAGATACTCGTTCAGCCGCTCCCGGCCCCTTTCCTTCAGAATCTCCACGTAGGTAGAGATGACGCCGTTGTCTAACCAACTCCCCGGAGCCAGGGAGGACATTTCTCCCCACGAGCAACAGTAATCCATGCCCTCCGGATGATTCACACTATATAACGCTTTGTCTAGGGGGAACCCGCTAAAATATCGCTCTCTGATAATTTGGCATTTATGCGGCTTTAGGGGCTTCAATGGATGCCCTTTGCGATATTGCCCTCGGGGGTCGACCGACGGATCTTGCACTCCTTTGGGGGGGTCGACCGGGGGATATTGCCCTCCTTCTGTAACAGATGGTCCCTCCCACGGGACAATGGGCAGTGTCTCAGACAGACTGATGTTTTTTAAACCCCAGTCCTGCGTGACTTGACTCTAAGAGAGGGGTTGGGGTTTTGAGTCCAGAAGCAAAGAGAAGGAGGGCACACTGTACTCTTCCCACGGCGCTTGAGCCTGGCCCATGGTGCTTGGTGATCCCCAATCACCACCCATTCCATGTACAGAGGGACCACCGTATCCCTGGCTCACCCCCAAAGTCTATCCTGAGGGATCACTGTCCCAAGGGATCACCGTATCCCAAGGGATCACCGTATCCCTCGCTCACATAAGGGGGCTGCCACCCCGGATAACCCATTCCCGGATTGACGCGCGAAGGCTGTCCCGATGCTTGGCGCAAAAAATTCCCACAGCCAAACTCCAACGCTTCAGCCTGTTGGCGAAGCTCCTCACCCATTGCATCCACCAGATCCTTCCGCTCGCTCAACTTCTGGAAGAAGGCGAACGAGGCATTAACCTACATCCAAAGAGATAATAAATAAGTAACTTCATACACACTTAGAATCATCAAGTTCAATTAAAAGCACTGGTTGGGCAACTTACCAGATTGTATGCCATCTGCTCATCGATCTGACCCCTAGGGTGGTACTTCTCCCCGCGTTCAAACCTTACTGGAGCTACTCTCCTCCGGGTGATGCGGTAGTACCACTCATTGTACTGTTCGATGCTGATCACGGGGTCAGGCTCCGACACAATGGCCGCCAGCGTGTCCTGCCAGGAATCTCAAACCTCAAGTTCTCGTGCGCACAAGTCGTGCGCATTCGCCTTGCCAAACCGTCCGACACCCGGTGGGTTCCTGTTACCCCTCATATCCGGCGCATCGGCTGGCAACCCCTGCAGGCACTCAAAATGGCGCATAGCACGATCTGGTAGCTGCCACTCTGCGACCTCGAAGTGGATCAGGGGTGTGCGTTGCAACCCGGAGAGCGTGAAGACGAACGACTCCCCACCCGTCACGCCAAACGTTTGTACGGTGCCCATCGCATCTGGCCTGGAGATAGCGAGTCGAGCTCCCCCCGATAGTACGTAATGTTGTGATGGGGATCGTCTCTCCTCGGGTAGTGGTGTCCTTTCAGCTGTACTCCCAGGCGCACAACCGAGGCCACACATTATCCGTTCCGTCCCTACGCCTGGGTGCGCCGGTAGCAAGGTGTTCATAAGACCACACCTGAGAGCAAAGACAAATTAAATAAAGTATCGTCAAAATTTATTGTCGATTCAACAAAAAAAAATCGAGCACGTAATCAAGATTTGTATGATATACCTGCAATAGCGAGAGACATGCACATATAGCTTTGGAGTCGGGCCTCGTTGCCTTGTGCAATGCTCGGTACAGGTACGCAAGAGTTGCTGCACCCCAGGCATAATCCCCAACCTCCAGCAGGTTACCCAACAACGGTAAATATTTGACGCTGACCGTATTCTTCGACGTTGTTGGGAACAGAATTGCCCCCATCACCCACAAGAGGAAAGCTTGTGTGTACAGCACAAGCATCTCGTCCGTGTAGTTTTCCGGCAGAACCTTGTAGGTATCTACCAACCACTTCAACTTGATACCACCAGTGCTAAATTGATCCTGGGGTATCGAAGTAAAGAAGTCCCTAGCGGTTCTCTTATTCGTTGCTTCCGACGGAGGAGTAATTACCGGCCGTCCCGTCACCGGTAACCCTAAGATGAACCCTACATCTTCTAGGGTAATTGTCATCTCTCCGAGAGGGAAGTGAAACGTATTCGTTTCACTTCTCCACCTTTCAACAAGGGCACCTATTAAGTGCCGGTCAAGGTGTTGAAAGATTTGCCCATGCGTGAAAATCTCAAACCCAATCCCACGCAGTAACATTTTCTGGTATTTGTTCAACTTTCAGGCTTTGAAATTATCGGACACTTCTACCATGTTATCAATACCGTATCGGTACGGCAGTACCGGGCGGTACGTACTGTTTTTGCCTTTTGCTGGTACGGTATCCTTTAAATTTTGTACAGGTCAAAAACCGCTCGGTACTAGTTGTACCAACAGGTACAGTTGATACCGACTGAAAACTGCATACCGGCCGAGATATTGTGTTTTGTACCGGTTCCTTTAAAAAATGTAAAAGTAACAAATTTTAGTAGAAATTTTGTAAATTGACCATATAAAGACTAAATATAAAGACACTGTAAGTTCTATTATACTAATCAAAACCTCTGTACCCTCATGTTCATAAAATTCATTACAATTTACAAAATCGTTCCTGATAAGTTTTCAATATTCACTTATCTTTGATTACTTCATACCTGTAAACTTTGATCATATTCTTTCATCTATATGATGTACTACTTTAAACACACCCGCTCGCGCACATACGTGCAGACATACAAAAATAACTTATTCTTGAACCCAAAGATATTATTATTTAACAAATTAGCTTATTTGAAAATTATGGTAAATCAAGCTCTATAAGATAAACAATTTATTTTAGAAGAGTTGTAAGTAAATATATATATATATATATATATATATATATATATATAGTTCGCCGGTGAATAAATAATACAAATAGATATTATTGATGAAAATCTTGAGACGGTACGGAAACGGTAGCGGTACCGGTACATACCATTTTGTAGAGAAAACGGTACGCACTCCGGTACAATATTCATAACTATGACTTCTACTGTGTTGAGAAGTGCTCTTTCCTATGAATTAATAAATACAATTTAACCAAAACAAACGGTATACAATGTTCATAAGAATAAGAAAGTTAATAAAATAAGTATCTTACCCCACCATCTCATAAGAGCGTACTGACATGGTTTGCTTGGTCGTATAATATGGAGGGATTTCTGGTCCAGGGTTAAAATCTATTTTTTACAACTAAAATTATGAAAAAAGAGCAAGGTTGGAAGCGTGAAAATTCTCAAACATACAACGCTAGCATGTGCTAACATAAGTTGACATGCTGTATATATGTATGTACATACATACAAACAGACACGGAATCGGATTTTGCAAGTGAATCACATGAACAAATAATTCAACTTCTACACAATAAGCAATACACATATATTGACAAACGCTAGCACAATCCACCGCATACATATTCAAAAACATGCATAAGCCACAATACTCATAACAACTCTAAATTATGAACAAATAAATAATTGGTTTGTGAACTTACGTGATTGTTGAGACGATTAAAGGATTTCTTTGAAAGAAATTGCGCAGATCTACTTGCTAATGCCGCTAGAAAATTGTGAGAAGAAACAATGAATGAGTTTCGAAGAAAGAATGAATAAGAGTTTCGGAATAGGTTTGTAGTGGGGTTAGGTCCGCTACATAGTATAGCGGACATAAAAAATCGTCAAGTTGTCTGCTACACAGTATCACGGACAGTGGGATAAGGACAATGCAACAGTCCTGTCATCCCAAGACTAGTGTGACAACTGTTAGGGGGTTTTTGGATGACTTGACCACTGTCAGTCAAAAAGTCATCCGCCATACAGTGTAGCGGAGGAAGGAGGAGAGGCAATATGGTAAAAAAAGTCCATTCGCTACACTATGTAGCAAACGACTGACATCTTTAAAAAAAAAGATTTGGGCCGTCCATCCCCAGATCTTTCTTTTTTTTCAAAAGCTATCAGTCGTCCGCTACACTGTGTAGTGGATGGACCTCTTTACCATATTGCCCCTCCTCTTCGTCCGCTATATAGTACGGCGGACAACTTTTTTGGTCTGACATGTGACAGTCAAAAAGTCGTCCGCTATACAGTGTAGCGGACGACTTTTCGCCTGACAGTAGTCAAGTCATCCACAACCCCCCTGACAGTTGTCAAGTCATCCACAACCCCCCTGACAGTTGTCACACCAGTCCTGGGGCAACAGGACTGTTGCTTTGTCCTTATCCCACTGTCCGCGATATCGTGTAGCGGACAACTTTTGTTTGGCAGACGGTTTTTACTGTCCGTTATACTATGTAGCGGACTTAATCCGTATACAAACCTACTTCGAAACTCTTATTCATTCTTTCTTCTCATAATTTTTTTAGCAGTGTTGGCAAGTAGATTTGCGCAATTTCTTCCAAAAAAATCATTTAATCGTCTCATCAATCACGTAAGTTTACAAACCAATCCTTTATTTGTTCATAATCTAGAGTTGTTATGAGTATTGTGACTTATGCATGATTTTGAATATGTATGCGCTGGATTGTGCTAGCGTTTGTCAATATATGTGTATTGTGTATTATTTGTTCAGGTGATTTCACTTGCAAAATTCGATTCCGTGTCTGTTTGTATCTATGGACATACATATATACATCATGTGAACTTATGTGAGCACATGCTAGCGTTGTATGTTTGAGAATGTTTACTCTTCCAACCTTGCCTTTTTCTATAATTTCAGTTGCAAAAAATGAATTTTAATTCTGGACCAGAAGATCCCTCCGTATTATACGACCAAGCAAATCATATCAGTTTCCTCATATGGGATGGTGGAGTAAGATACTTATTTTATGTTTTTGTAAAAAATAAAAACTAAACTGAATTTTTTTTTTTTTGAAAATAGAAAGCTAAAACTGGAAGTGATTTCAAACGCTACCTAAAAGATGAACACAGCTTGTGTTTGCTCCATCGTGTCTCCTGCATTTAGTTCTCCTCGTACCTGATCAACCCAAAAAGGGAAAACAATGCACAATCTGGGGAATTTTGGACAAAAAAGATTAGTTTTATATGGGATTACCTGTCATCTTAGCCAATTGGCATTAAGAAGTTGGATTATTATTACGAGTCGCCGTGATACAAGCGATGCGTGTGTAAAAAAAAATTAATAATATAAATTTTTTATCATGTATAAGTATTTATTATCACATTCAGTAAAAAGAATTGTACGTTATAAAAATTAAAAGCAATTATTCACTATTTAAACTTTTGTTTTATGAATTTTTTGAAAAAAAAACGATAGAATGCTACTTGTCACCATTCTAGATAGGTAATTATGTAATACCGAAAAGGTGTTACACCAAAGTCATGTTTTTCCTTTATATATAATATAATATAGATATAGATATGGATATAGATATTGATAGATTAAGTAGTCTATTTGGTGGGCCCAATATTTGGTGGGTATAGATTTCTAAATTTCAGATATGGGGCCCAAAAAGAGGATATGAGAATGGATCTTCACGTGGTTTTTAATAAATTAATTAGAAAAAGAAATAGAAAAAAACTTGGCTAAGGAACCAAGATAACGTAATGCAAGTCTAAGAAGCCTAATTAGAAGGAGCATATACTAGACACGTTAACGTGGTTAAAGATATGCACAACATGCGAGTGACTAAGAGTGTGGAAACAATTGACTATATGACTAGCAAATTTGAGGACTCGGTCAAATTTAGCTCGTCTTTTACTTTAGTCATAGACGAGCTTATTTATAATATTTATGATGACATCTATTGGAATATGTAAATTATACGGACTATATAGTTTTAAGTGATGAGATCAAAATAGGACTAAACGTCAAACTAAAGTTTTTGAGAAGTAGTTTAGAACCGAAAGGCTTAGGTTATACTTGACTAAAATGGAGTACCTGAGACCTAATTTCTAGAAAAACTAACAAGAGGTATAAGGAGAAAGTAAATACGGTTGCTCAACAAGTACCTAAAAGAAATATCTTTATGTTTCTTGGATGAATAATGCACGATGAGGAGAGATTGACGATGATATTTTTAGACTTGGCAAATGGGTACTCGTGGGTCACATGCAAGTAACCCATCGCATAAACGAGTAAATGTCTTGAGCCCTCCTTGGACCGTGTAGGTAATCCAAGATCGTCCACCCCCCCCGCCCCCCCTTTTGTCCTTGTTTTTGCTTTCATTGTCTTTAAGCTTTATTTTCATCTTAAAATCTCAGCATGAAGCTTTCAACTTTGTGAATTTTTATCTGAAACTCTCAGCATGATGCTTTCAACTCGGTGAGAATTTTGACAATTATCATCATAGAAAAGCACTAAAATAACTTCACTGACAAACCCATAAGTGGAAGAGGAGTGATCGCGACTAGATAAGGTGGTGGACGGTGGTCGTGGCCTGTTCACCCGTGGCGTGTCAAAGACACACAGAGATTGAGATAACAAATCGTGAGCAACATTGTGAATTGAGTGGGAAAAAAATGATCAGATGGGATCGAAAGTTTGACACCGTGATAATTATCTTACCCACGAGTATGCCCTTATTCGACCCCCGCTCTTACATAGTCCATGTGGGTACGATTTCAACAAATTGCTTGTAACTTTATGGGTAGACATAATTGAAGCCCTTACCTTGTTTGTTGGCCCCGGGGTTGGATCTACTTGTGGGCCACAGGTAGGTTCTGCTGGGTCCCTTTGTTCGTGGCGTTGTATGGTTTTAACATTCTTCTCAAGTTGAAGGAAGAATTTTATGGGATGGTGATAGGCCAACAATATTGTATATTTCGAATTATTAGAGAACTAATAAACATCATATACACAAGATGGCTCGAATCGATGACTTCTAACATGTCAAGGAGTGTACGCAAAGTGTGAATGGTTACATAGAGGAGTGGACCACATAGTTTATTTTGCTAGGTGGGAGCTACGATTAAACATCACACCTTATGTTACACTTTTACCAATTTGTCACTAAAAGTGTATAATAACTAAAATTTTAATTATTAGTGATATAATAATTTCCTTTCTTACGGTACTAAAGAATAAAATATTGACACACACATGCAAGCGCGCGCGCACACAGGTGACAGTGTTGTGTAAACATTTGCATATTTATTTATCTCAATGATAAGCTTAATGACCGTTCAAGAATTTACCAAACTGCACAGGTGAGTTGGCTCTAATTTAAAGTCAAGACACCTCTTTTGACTAAGTGCGACGTACTCCTATTAAATCTATTCAGTTGTTCAGGCAGAAAAGGCCCAATGAACAATTTCTTAGAATTCAAAGAGAACGAACAATTACTGGGCTAAGAAAAAGAGGGCCCAAGTTGGGTGACATTTTTCAATTTTTTATATGGGTCCTTCGAGACCCCCTGTGGCTGTCCCACCCCTGATTAGATGGTTTTGTAGCCACACAAGGATGGATATAATTAAAGGAAATTTTTTTGGTTCGTACTCGGATTGCAATAAGATACTTACGATCTCAGTACAGTAACAATTAATTGTCAGTAATTATTTTTAATAATTTTTATTTAGTGACGATAAAAAAATACTGCTATAAGAAATGTCGCAAAATGAATTTTAGCCGAAAAGTCATTAAATATATTTAGCTACCACTAATTATTAGTATATGAAATGTTGTAGGTGTCTTCCTATGATCTAAATAGCAGCAAAATTTTTCTAAATAATCAAAAGTAACTAAGGATCTATGCAACAAATGTACAATTAAGGAAGATACGAAGGAACATCGTTTGAGATTACTTTCTCATACCCAACATAGGCTTTTATATCCTATATTATTTTAAGAAGATGTTATTTGCGCCAAGGTGATGGGATAAGGCGAGGTAAGGGTAGACGAGTAAAACTTGAGAAGAAGCAATGATGAATGACTTGATTGCTAAAATATTCGAAGAATATGTGCTTCGACACGGAGAATGGCAGAACGGACGGGTGTAATCGGCCTGAGCTAAATCGGACAAAAGCTTGAGCGATGATTGGGAATTACTTTAGATCTCTCATTTTCTAATACTTATTATTATTATTATTATTATGGGGTTTAATAGTTGGTCGAAAAAGAAAAAACTCGAAACCAGCTAAAGATAATCGGCATTGTGGACAGGGCCAACGTTGTGCTTATTTCCATTTCTAAACTGAACTGTGAAAGATTTTCGATTTTTAAGCAAAGCCCACCAGGGCCGTTAAGCTGGAAAGTCAAGTCGAAACAAAAGGTTTATAAACCTTTAATAATTCATCCTGATAATAAAAAGAAATTTATTATTGGAGAAACAAAACATTTCACTAAAAATAAAAGTGAAATAAAATTCATAGGAAATTCTGTTACTTTTGAAGAAAGTCCAGAATCAAGTAATAAAGATCAAGATCTTTATAAAACAAAACAAAGTAAAAATACTTTGGAAATAGATATGTCATCTTTAAAACAAATTAAAGAAGACATAAAAGTACAAACTGAATTGTTAAGTAAAATTGCAGGAGAATGAACACCATTCTTGAGCCATTTCGGCCCATCCCAGGGCCCATAAGGGGTTTCCGGGCTTGGCTTAAGGGCCAGAACTCGGCCTTTGAACTCTCATATATATATATATATATATATATATATATATATATATATATATATATATATATATATATATATATATATATATATATATATCTAATCTAATCTCTCTATATCTATATATAAAGGAAAAACTCATTTTGACGTAACACCTCTTTTGGTGTTATACAACTATATATCTAAAATGATGACACTGTCACTAAGAAAAAATTCTTAAAATATGATATAAAACAAAAATTGTAAATCAGTAATAAGCAATTACTCTAGGAGATGTTTGATTTTTACATCTTATGACAATTAAATCTTGCTTGATTTCTTAATAAATTTATATTCAACAACTTTATTTTTGCGTGTGCATCTCGTGTGCAATATTGCCTTTTTTATGTTAGCCTAGTGCAAACACCTAGACATCAATACTAGTTATAATTGATTAATATGTTATCATGCGTACACATAGAATTAAATCTAATATTTATCTCTAGGGTGGACTATCAGATAACATACTCATGATTCATTGCACACTACTAATTTACATAATGAATGAGTCGCACGCGTATTGCATGTGTATGGCAACTCGTACTTTATATAAGAGAAATGCTCTTTTGATGTAACACCACTTTTGATGTTATGTAACTAGCCACTTAAAATGTTCATACTTGATATCATAAGAAATTTTTTAAGAAACACGAAATATAGTATTTGAATATTAAATAACTACCTAAGAGAACATGTTTGGTTCTTAAAATTTGAAAATTACTTCAAGAGATTTAGTCAAAATACATCCAAAAGTTCATGCATACAATAAGTTCATTTTCGCACACGAAACGTGTGAGCCATGATAAATGGCACAAAATTAAAAGTTTAGATGGTAAATAAATACATATAATGACATGTTTGGTTCTTATAATCTAAAATTTGTTTCACAAAATGCTATAATAAACACTTAAGAAGCATGATGCCTAATTTTTTTAATAAAATTTTATATAATTAACTTTATTTTTATATACGCATTGCGTTCGTCACATTGACTCGTATTATATAGAAGAAGAGCAGTTATGTGATCGTTGTTTTCATTTTGAGAGAGTCTATTTCTACACGAGTAATGTAACACAAGGTATCAACTCTTCGTCAACAAAATGGATAATAAGCATAAGCGGATATGGATTTAGACTACGGCCGTCCTTGGCTTTCAGGCTTTATCTTATGGTTCATAACTTGGCTCTTAAACTCAATTAAGGTTCTAGCCCATACTTCAAAGTATACACACACCATGTTACTTTGCTCAATATTTATATTCAAGGGCGTGCTTTACTTTTCAAAACAACCCTCCTCCTTTTTCCTTTTTTTTTCCTTCTTGTTTTTGTAACTATACTATTAGAACTTCACACACGTATAAAAGCCTGGGGTGCAGCCCAAAATCATACTTAGCGGTACGTGAAGCCTGTCAGGTAAATAGAATTTAACCCTAATTCCCATGTGTAGTTGATGTGGAGACTCTAACAAGATGCAAATTTTTGGCTCTTGATTCTACATTTAATCATCGATGTATGTAATTTATGCTTATTGCAAACTAATAGAATGTTAAGCACTGATGCCTTTTCATTTACCAACGTTCCAAATTCTTATAAATATGTCCAACCAAAGTGTTGTACAATAATGCAAATAAATATACGACATCTTTGTTTGGCAGAATTATAAGGAGTACGGACAGCTTTTTGAAAATGTAGTCTTCTTTCAGCTACGTAGCAGAAGTACCGCCAACGTGAATCACAGCTGTTATGTGTAGTTGTACTTCCTTCACCATTGGAACTACTCCTTCCTGATTAGTTATGCTTTCTTGACCAATCTATTATGGGAGCTGATCCGTTGATAGCGCTAGTAAAATGAGGTATTTTGCTAGCGCGATCTGACCGTCCATCCTGAAAGATGGACGGTCCAGATCGCGCCTTTTTCCAAAACTGATCCCCGTCCGCCATACAGTCTCGCGGACGGGATTTTTACCTTTTTGCCCTCCTCCCATGTCCGCGAGACTGTCTCGCGGACGCCTTTCGGTTCCTGACATGTGTCAGGAAAAAGGCGTCCGTGAGACAGTGTAGCGGACGCCCTCTAGGCTGACACATGTCAGGACCTGTCCCGTCGGTCGCCTATAAAGTCTCCTGTCAGAGCCCCGAGAACTGTCCCGTCGGTCGCCTATAAAGTCTCCTGTCAAAGCCCCAAGAACTGTCCCGTCGGTCGCCTAGAAAGTCTCCCTAATTCTCGGCTCTTTCAGCAAAATTTTTGCTGGCTTTCAGATTCACTTGCTTCCATTTTCAGCACCCTTCAAGCTTCGAGTAACACTTGGTTCAAGCATCACTCAAGCAAGGTAAGTTTGTGATCTTGCTACCGTTTATCTTAGTAATTTTAATTTGTTATGTTCAGTAAATATATAATTAGCAAAATGGGAGACACTTTTGAGATTATGTATATGGTATCCTAAATCGGTCTAATCGTCAAGATAATTTTGAGATAATAAGCGTATTCTATTTCTACATAGGTCTTTTTCACAATGTCTGATTTCGTGTCGAGCTCCAGCACCCCCGTAGATGCTAGTGATCCGTATCTAGGACGAACCTTTCAAACGTTGGAAGAAGCTGGAGAATGTTTTCGAGCTTATTCATTGAGGGTTGGTTTTGGCATTAGAATAAAAACTACAAGAACAAGCAGCGTATCGAAAAGGATATGCTCTCGCTTATACGAGTGTCATAGGGGCAGAAACCCAGTGCAAAATGAGACACGCGTAGGCAACGATGACAGTGATGATGACGAAATAGGGTATGCGCGGAGAAGACGGGATTGCTTTGCGCGCACGAATTGCCAGGTCAAGATGTTCGTAAGCTATAAAGCCAAACAAGATCATTGGCTTATTACCAGCCTGGAACTGGCACACAATCACCCGTTAGTAACCCCTTCTAAGGTGAGTCAGATGCATCAACACAAGAAGATGGGTAAGGTCGCGAGGAGCCTAATTCACACAATGAGCGATGCGCGGCTAGGACCTACCGACATGATTAATGTTCTTGCTGAACAGGCTGGGGGAATTCAAAATTTAAACTTTAACACGACAGACGTTCGTAACGCGGTCCGAACCCATAGACGAGCCGCGTATGACCTCAATGATGCGCAAGCGACAATGAGCCTATTGAAACGGATGCAGATGGAGGACCCGCAGTTTACCTTCGACTATAAACTTGACGACGAGCATCGAGTTAGCACAATTTTTTGGGTCGACGGTCGTTCGAGGCTAGCTTATAAGCATTTTGGGGATGTCGTGACTTTCGACACCACATACCGTACCAACAAGTACTCGATGCCGTTCGCTCCTTTCACGGGCGTCAATCATCATTATCACTCCATCCTGTTCGGGTTCGCCTTGTTAAGGGACGAGAGCGAGAGTTCTTTTGAATGGTTGTTTAGGGTGTGGCTGGAAGCAATGAACTTCAAAGCACCGACTGTTATCATCACCGATCAAGATTTGGCAATGAAGAAGGCTATTGCTACCGTCTTCCCAGATACTCGACACAACTTGTGCACTTGGCACATAAGCAACAAATACCCGGAACGTCTGCATCACATGTACGCAAAGTATCCAGACTTTAAACAGGATTTTGACAAATGCGTCCTCAAGTCATTAACGATTGAGGAATTCGAGGAGAGGTGGGAAAAGCTTGTTCGGGATTACTCATTGCAAGACAACGAGTGGCTCCAGCACTTGTACGGGCTCAAAGAGCAATGGATTGGCGTTTACACGAGAAGTCATTTTTCTGCGGGCATGAAAACGACGGGCAGGAGTGAATCTATGAATGCCACGTTCGATAGTTATGTGGGTACAGCTACCAATTTGAAGAGTTTCGTCACATCTGCACAAAAAGCGGTTGCGTCGTTGTTCGTGAAAGAAAGGGCTGCAGACTTTGCAACCACGTACAAGCAAAGGAGAAGGTTGCTTGAGACCCCGCTGGAGCTGAACGGTGCCAAAGTCTATACGAAGGAGATCTTCCTGCTATACCAAGTAGAGCTGCAAAAATCGGGCCGATACAGTATATACAAGGTGGCAGAAAAGTCGTCGCGTGAGTACAAGGTTTATTCGCTCGTGAATGACCTCGTCCCTGAGAAGCTGCGCAGAATTTATACGGTGACCCACGACACATTGACGGACTCGGTGACATGTGTTTGCAAGAAGTTTGAGTTCCATGGCATCCTGTGTAGACACATTCTGCGGTTTTTCACACAGAAGAATATCAGGACAATCCCCGATAAATACGTCCTGCCACGGTGGACGAAAGGTGCAAACAGGTTGCACGGTACCATTTCCTTTCCGGAGCACCCGTATACTGACTTTGAAGAATCAGAGACGTTGCGGTATAATCATCTGGTGACGATGTTCACCCGTTTGTCCGTAAAGGGTGCTGCTACAATGGTCGGATATAAACATCTCCTCGAGGTAGCTCAGCAGCAAGAGCCCATCGTCGACCAATTGGAAGCAGCTTCAGTCAGCAATGCGGTTGACACCGAGCCTACGACGGGATCAGAAGATGACGAGCCGGGGGAGGGAGACGACAATGATATCCGGCCTTCGGATCCAATTATATCGCAAACGAAAGGCCGCAAGAGATCTACGCGGATGAAAAGCTCTATTGAGACGGCAACTCAACCAAAAAAGCTGAGAAGGTGTGCATTGTGCAACAAAATGACAACCACGACAAGCGGAACCATTACAAGGCACTGGGGATAAGTCCAGTGCCTTTGCAAGACGGGGAAGAAGATGATGCCGAGGATGAGGACGAACAAGCTGCAGTGGAACTTTAGTGTACTGAATATTTATTGTAATAATCTTTTATGAGCCATCAAACCTGTCGGACATTTTGTAATAATCTTTTAGTAATGACTCGTTTGTAATAACCTTTACTCTCATTTTTTTATATGTGATTTCTTACACTGTCCGCTACACTGCGCAGCACAACATTAGAAACCTAAGGTATTAAAGAATACCTCTCCAACACTTAGTTTTTTTTTTGTTTTGGTTGTCTTCTCTACGTCCGCTATACTATGTAGCGGACGGCCCCGCAGAATACCCTCTCCAACACTTAGTTTTTTTTGGTTGTTTTCTCTACGTCCGCTATACTATGTAGCGGACGGCCCCGCAGAATACCCACCTCTCCAACACTTAGTTTTTTCTTTTGGTTGTTTTCTCTACGTCCGCTATACTATGTAGCGGACGGCCCCGCAGAATACCCACCTCTCCAACACTTAGTTTTTTTGTTTTGGTTGACTTCTCTACGTCCGCTATACTATGTAGCGGACGGCCCCACAGAATACCCACCTCTCCAACACTTAGTTTTTTTTTTGTTTTGGTTGACTGCTCTACGTCTTCTATACTATGTAGCGGACGGCCCCAGTCTCTATGTCCGCTATACTATGTAGCGGATGGTCCCGCTTTTTTTTTTTGGTTGTCTTCTCTACGTCCGCTATACTATGTAGCGGACGGCCTACCCACCTCTCCAACACTTGAGTTTTTTTTTTTTTGGTTCTCTACGTCCGCTATACTATGTAGCGGAGGGCCGGGCAGAAAGACTGATTATCGAACACTTGGTTATTTTTTGAACACTTGCCCTGCAGATAGACAGATATCCAACACTTGGTTTCCCACCGTTAAATCATATCGATCAATCGCATTCAATAAATTTTTTTAAAAAAAGTGTTGTAACGTTACAATGTGAATTGGGGAACATCATCTCTCGCGGGAATGATGTTCCTTACACGGATTTACAATAAACCTAATAGCTCTAGGCCGGCCATTCATAATTTGCCAAGCAATCCTATACCTAAAGTCTTGTATGCATTCTTCGCTCCAGACAGTCTTCTTGAGGCTCTCAGACCGGCAAATGTAATCCATGTACATGCAGAGGAAGACGCCGCAGTCCGAGGAATTATGTTGCTTGGGCCTACTCCTCTTCAATCGGAAAATGAGGACCGGCCTGCGCGATACCTTCTCCCGACGCCTACCATTGACCAGGGCAGCAAAAAGATTCTGCGAGAAACATAATAAGCATTAAACATAGCTAGCAAAATAAGATTAATCAGTTTTATAATATGCAAGTTACAATAAGAAGGAAACATGATCTTACCATGGCATCCAACTGGCCTATGCCTCGGTACATATCAATCACAGGCATCACGTCGGTATCATCGTAGAGACTGTCGACGACTGAAACCGTGCTCTGTA
Organism: Escallonia herrerae; assembly: GCA_033070095.1. Lineage (NCBI taxonomy): Eukaryota > Viridiplantae > Streptophyta > Magnoliopsida > Escalloniales > Escalloniaceae > Escallonia > Escallonia herrerae. Next base: position 8,902 of record JAVXUP010001070.1, on the reverse strand, counting down.
ATGGTTCGTAGCAAACCAAGTACCAGTGGGCATTCCCTAAAAAGGGGATTAGAAACACGTCGGCAACACTTGCGCTCACTGGACTATCCCTAGCAAGATATGCTTGTAGGTTAGGGGACGGTTTCCACTGGGCCATGGTTCTCCCCTTCCTTGCATTGCCCCAGTCGTGCCACTCTTGTACTAGGAGCTGATGAAAAAAAGCATCCAAGATAAACACGCGCGGACCGATGTTTGGATGCTCCCGACACCTTCGCCTCAGAATTTGCACGTAGTGCGAGATGACACCGCTGTCTAACCAAGCTCCCGGCGCCAGCGAGGCGATCTCTGTCCACGAGGCATTGTAATCCAAGCCCTCGGGGTGATCCATGTCATACGACGCTCCGTCTTGGGGGGCCCCGCTAAAATAACGGGCTCGGATTAGATCGCATTTATGCGGCTTTAGGGGCCTGGCTGGATGCCCTTTCGGATATTGCCCTCGGGGGTCGATCGGGGGATATTGGCCTCCAATTCCTTCTTCGGCCGGCTGATATTCCCCTCCGGGGCCGCCAACTGGTCCCGCCCACGGGACAATGGGCAGTGCCTCGGAGAAACCGTAGTTTCCGAAAGGACAGTCTTGCGTGACTTGAGAGAGGGGTTCCGGGAACAAATTGAAGGAGGGGCCGCTGTAATCGCCCCACGACGCTTGAGCCTGTCCCATCCCCGCTTCAGAGGTACCACCAACTCCCTGACTCACCCCTGAAGCCTGTCCAGAGGGATCACCGTATCCCTGGCTGACGCCCGTATAACCCATTCCCGGGCTGACTCCCGAAGACTGTCCCGATGCTTGGCGCAAAAAATTCCCGCAGCCTAAAGCCAATGTCGCAGCCTGTTGGCAAAGATCCTCGCCCATTGCGCTCACCAGATCCCTCCGCTCACTCAACTTCTGGAAGAATGCAAGCGAGGCATTAACCTACATCCAAAGAGATAAAAAATTAAGTAACTTCAATCAGACATTTATATTCAACTAATTTGGTTCAAGTCAGACTTGTTGGGCAACTTACGAGATTGTATGCCATACGCTCATCGATCTGACCCCTAGGCGCATACCTCTCCCCACGTTCAAAGTTTACAGGGGCTACTCTCCTCCGCGTGATGCGGTAGTACCACTCATCGTACTGATCGATGCTGATAACGGGGTCTGGCTCCGAGACGATGGCCGCCAGTGTGTCCTGCCAAGAAGTCCAAAGCTCTATTTCGGCCGCGCACAATTCGTACGCATTGGCGGTGCCAAACACTCCGACATCCGGTGGGTTCCTGTTAACCCTCATATCCGGGGCATCGACTGGCAAACCCTGCTCCAACTCAAAATGGCGCATTGCTCGGTCGGGCAGCTGCCACTCTGCGACCTCGAAATGGATCAGGGGTGTGCGCTGCAACCCGGAGAGCGTGAAGACGAACGACTCTCCCACCCGTCGCGCCAAACGTATGTACGGTGCCCAACGCATTTGGCCCGGAGATAGACGGTCGAACTCCCCTCGATAGTACGTAATGTTGTGATGGGGATCGACTCTCCTCTTGTAGTGGCTAGCCCTCCGGCTGTACTCCCAAGCACACAACCGAGGCCAGACTTTATCGGTTCCATCCCTACGCGTTGGTGCACCGGGAGCAAGGTGTTCATAAGACCACACCTGAGAACATCAAAAAATTATATTTATATCGTCGATTCAACAAAAATAAAACACAATAACGAAGACATGATTTATATGATATACCTGCAATAGCGAGAGACATGCACATATGGCTTTGGAGTTGGGCCTCGTTGCCTTGTGCAATGCTCGGTACAGATACGAAAGAACCGCTGCACCCCAGGCATAATCCCCAACCTCCGACAGGTTACCCAACAACGGTAAATATTTCACGCTGACCGTGTTCTTCGACGTCGTTGGGAATAAAATTGCCCCCATCACCCACAAGAGGAAGGCCTTTGTGTACACCACAAGCTCACGGCCCGTATAGTTTTCCGGCAAAACCCCGTAGGTATCTACCAACCACTTCAACTTTATACCACCAGTGCTAAATTGATCCTGGGGTATCGAAGTGAAGAAGTCTCGCGCTGTTCTCTTATTCGTTGCGTCTGACGGAGGAGCAATTACCGGCCGCCCCGTCACCGGCAACCCCAAGATGAACCCTACATCTTCTAGGGTAATCGTCATCTCTCCGAGCGGGAAGTGAAACGTATTCGTTTCACTTCTCCACCTCTCAACAAGGGCACCTATCAAGGCCCGGTCAAGCTGTTGAAAGATCTGCCCATGCGTGAAAATCCCAAACCCAATTCCACGCAGTATCCTTTTCTGGGACTTGTTCAATTTCCATCTCGTGAACTCGCGAGATACTTCTACGGTGGTGAGAAGTTCTCTTTCCTACGAATTATTAATAAATACAATTTAAGCAAAATGAACGGTAAAACAACGTTCGTAATAATAAGAAAGTTGATAAATAATGTATCTTACTCCACCATCCCATATGAGCGTACTGATATGGTTGGCTTGGTCGTATAACACGGATGGATCTTCTGGTCCAGGGATAAATTCCATTTTTTGCAACTGAAACTATGGAATCGGATTTTACAAACGCTAGCACATGAACAAATACATACATATATAAATCCTCATCATCGCTAGCACATGCTCAATGCATAATCAAAACCACGCATAAAACGCAATATTGATCACAACTATAGATTAGAAACATGTAAAGGATTGATTTTGTGAACTTACGTGATCTATTAGGGTATTAAAGCTGCTCTTATGAAGAAATTGCGCAGATCTGCTTGCCAACGCCGCTGGGAATATTTGTGAGTAGGAAGAACGGAGAAGAGTGTAGAAGTTATAGGACTTTCTTTTGGGTTTGAATATATATATTTGCTGTCCGCTTTACAATATATATTTGCCGTCCGCTATATAGTATCGCGGATGACACCAGTCTGTTCCTTGTCCGCTATATAGTATCGCGGACGATAGACTTTTGGTTGTTTTGGTTGTTTTCTCTACGTCCGCTATACTATGTAGCGGACGGCCTCGCAGAATTTTTTTGGTTGTCTTCTCTACGTCCGCTATACTATGTAGCGGACGGCCCCGCAGAATACCCACCTCTCCAACACTTAGTTTTTTTTTCTTTTGGTTCTCTACGTCCGCTACATAGTATAGCGGACGGCCCCGCAGAATACCCACCTCTCCAACACTTAGTTTTTTCTTTTGGTTGTCTTCTCTACGTCTGCTATACTATGTAGCGGACGGCCCCGCAGACGCTGATAGACTGTCCGCTATATAGTATCGCGGATATACATACCGAAAATAAAAAAAATAGTGTTGGACCAGAAAATGGTTGGCACGGACCAGACATTTAGTTCCAACCTTCCCGAACCCCGGCCTAAGCGGAGGCCTTATTTCCGCTATATTGTAGAGCTGGATTTTGTTGTGCGGTATATATAGAGCTATACAATGTAGCGTAATGTAATAAATTGGAATAAATTGGCGCCCGTAATGCAGTTTTAATAAATTGAAATAAATTGGCCCCGAAGACTTGTTTTAGCGACATAGTAGGTTAATGCTATTTTAATAAACTGACGCCCGAAGACTTGTTTTAGCGACGGAATCAACAATCTCAATTTTTCCAAAAAATAATGTACGATTCACAATCAACGATCTCAATATATCAAGGCAACAAAAAAAGGCACAATTAAGCAAGAAAAAATTTGGAAACATAATAAACAAGAACATAAATTTTTTTATTATAATAAACTATGGTTCACAAATGGGGTACGAAAGCTTTTCACAAGCGCTCCGATCAAAGATTACAACTTGAAAATCCCACCACCCAAGGTGTTCGAACACTACAAAGTCCCCGAGTTCGAGGCCATGCTGGCGCACGAAGACGTTCCAACCCTCTGCGAATTCCTTTTTTTGGGATCGGCCGGGCTTCAGCTTGATTTCAACCTGCCATGCCCCCTTGCGGCTATATAATCTTGCACTATCATGAATTGTTGTAAATTGATTGGTAAATGCTTCCGGTATGTCCTACCAAACACAATACAAAAAATAGGTTAGTTTTGGTTAAGAAAAACAAAAGATCAAACTTTTAACACACGAAAATACAGAGAAAGAGAAAGAGGGATAGCCTACAAGTTCATGCTCAAATCCCGGCATCATGACTTTGAAAAAGTGTTTGCCTACCAGGTGCAAGTTGCCAATATAATCGTAGGCGTAGGTGGTCTCCGATCCAGAAGCCATCGAGATCGGCGTTGAGGGGAGGACGGTGGTGTCGGCGGAGATGTGGGTGACCGGAGATGTGGGTCGCCGTAGATGGGGTAGCGGCTTGGGTTAGATGTTCGAGAGAGAGAGAGAGAGGGGACGCCGTCCGCTACAATAATATATATAGCCCGATCTGATTAAATATTTATAGCAGGAGAGAGTGGACGAAGGGACGCCGTCCGCTACATTGGAGATTTCCCACAAACAGGACACTGTTGACGTCACAGACACCAAGGGGACAGTTCTCGGGGCTCTGACAGGAGACTTTATAGGCGATCGACGGGACAGGTCCTGACATGTGTCAGCCTAGAGGGCGTCCGCTACACTGTCTCGCGGACGCCTTTTTCCTGACACATGTCAGGAACCGAAAGGCGTCCGCGAGACAGTCTCGCGGACATGGGAGGAGGGCAAAAAGGTAAAAATCCCGTCCGCGAGACTGTATGGCGGACGGGGATCAGTTTTGGAAAAAGGCGCAATCTGGACCGTCCATCTTTCAGGATGGACGGTCAGATCGCGCTAGCAAAATATCTCATTCTGCTAGCGCTATCAACGGATCAGCTCCCATCTATTATATGTATTCTTTGAGCAACTATGTGGCTTTGGTCGCGAAATTCTCGGACGTTAGGGTTCAAGGCCCATGCATGTTAATGAACAAAGTTCTTCAGCATTGTGTATGTGGTTCACAAGCTTAAGGTTATTGTTAAGTTATCAGGGATGTAAATCACATAGGTTGAACATATATATATCAAATCGGATCAAAGACGATGCGTAACTAAGAGGTTTGATAACATATCAAGAAATTAGTTACTTTAAAAGATTGAGTTATTATAAAATGTATCTAACATATATGATTCAAAATTATCTTTTTGTTAATATCCATAGTTACTATATAAATTGATAAACGTTTCAGGGCAACCGTTAGAATTAGAAGATACACTTATATCGAGTTGAGATAACCAAATTTCTAGTGGTCCGTTACAAACATGATACTGATTAGCTCATTGCAACTTTCTTACTGTACTAAACTTTTAATGGCGTCCGACAACCTCGTGCCAACAACCTCGTGCCAACATTCACAATGCTTAGAAATCTTTAGATTGAGTGGGCAAGGTTATACAAACACAATGTGTTACTAAATTGGACTGTCAGCATCCAACAAAACACGTTAGGTTATTACGGTTCAGAACCCTTCTTGTATCCGTGTCAAAGGCTTAAAATGCAACATGGTCTTTCGAACTTTGATAGATACGGAATATTATGCAAGCTTCAAATCATCAGAACAAACTTCGTGATTTCAGCTAAAGGCAGGAAGATTCGCAAAGGTCACTATTGAGCACCAGCAAATGGTAGTATGAATTCCAGTTACGATATTTCTGCGTAACCAGTCAATAGAACAGAATGATTTGTCATCCAAAGCTGAGGAGGGCCTGAGCAAGATTGTTGAAGGGGGAAGGATTTGATATGTTTGATGTTTCCCATTCACCGAACCACTTTCTTAGAGTGGTCAGAAAGACTGAGGCTGAGGAAGGAGGACTGTGATTTTTACCCCCTTCTCCCTCTCAGATCCCAATAAGATCTGCAGGCTTTTTTTGTACTGTTCCACTGTATCAAATTAAAATCCCTCTCAGAGGAAATGTTAATATAATGCAGCAAACATGTCTATGCCACATCTCTACTGTTCCACAATCTTGGTTTTATCCCTCTTGGAATCAACCCTCCATCCAAAGGGTGACATGAAAAGGAGGATGTATGACAGCTTATTGGATGACAGTTTTACTACTTCATCTCCTACACCTAAAAACTTCAGAAACCAATCCTGAATTACCAAGTTTGAGTTCAGTTAAACCACAACTCCGTCAAAATTATATATATGCAAGCAAAAATTAAAAAACTTCAGCAACAAAAGAAGGTGGGAGCTACTGAAAATAGCCTTAATGTTATGAGTTCTCAAACTGAAAGGAGAATAGTAACCTTTTAACAGGGGTGGTACAGGCTAGAGATCGGGGAGGATCTCCCTCAATTTTACGATGTGTTTGACATGTCGCGGTCAAGGTGATTTTCCAGATATACCCTCACTTTTGGGACACTGATTTTGATGAATCCATGTTAATGCAAGATGGGATTTTGATAAGTCAAATCAAAGTCTCACCTGTTGTTGATTACAGCACTGCAGCAGCCTGGCTGGCTCACTGTCCAAGTGGGGTTGGGTCTTGGTCACCGGTTAACGTTCACAGGAGACAAAACATGTACAAAATGGTGATGTAAGATCAACCAAATTAAGGGCAGCTCCCATTGAGACAAAACATGTAGAAAATTGGGCAAGTAAGATGAACCAAATTAAGGGCAAAGCTCACTTTGAGACATGGAGTCCGATTTGGGGCAAAAAAGGAACTCGGGGTCTCTAAGGGGCTCTCTCTGGGCAGGGGAGTCAGAGAGAATGGCAGGGAGAAAATAGGGGAGAGAGAAAAGAGGGGGCCAAGGGAAAAAACAGACGTAACGTATCACTGACAAGACTGAGAGGGGGCGGTGGGGTTGTGGCAGGAAGGTGAAGTCTACATCAGAGTCGTCCCCTTGTGCCGTGAAACCCGGACTACAGTCCCCCACACCATGAGAAAATACCCCTCCTCCATGCCCACCATGGGAAAAGGTTGTGTGGAAGGTGCTCATAAATGTTCAGTGGTACGACCCAAATTTCAGCAAAAAGGAAAGAAATGAAAAATGGGAGTAAGACAAAAAGAAAATTTTTAGGTCATGAAAGTTGAGTGCAGATATGATGGAGGGTATGCATTTGGTTTTGTGAACATGAGAGGGCTTAGTGCAACTGTGAGTATGTGAAGGACTCATGGCGGTTTATGGCCAAGTTTAGAGCTGGTAAGAATTTGAATACTCAGGCCTATAACATGGATATAGCAAGAAGCGGTGTTGATGTGATTTGCCAGTTGATTTTTACGCAAAATAGAACCGTGCGGTGAAATAATAGGGGGGGGGGGGGGGGGGGCGATTATATAAAAGAAAAATCTATCAAAGCATAAGAATCGATTTTAATTCTCATTGTCATATATAGTTGACATGAGACGTACTTTAAGACTGCCTTTATGCATAGCGTGAAAGATGAGGTGATCTCATGTCTTAATTGGAGTAAAGTGAAAATTTCACCGATTGTAATTCTCATTGTCATATATAGTTGATATGAGACGTACTTTAAGACTGTCTTTATGCATAGCGTGAACGATGAGGTGATCTCATGTCTTAATTGGAGTAAAGTGAAAATTCATACCCATCGTGAAGTACGAAATAACAATCTAAAGACTGTGACATATGCAAGACTTAACTCTGAAACTATATTAAAACCTAGTATTCAATCCAAAATGATGCTTAGGAGAAGGACATGCCCTTAGCCGTGAAAACTAATCTCAATCATGTATATTTAATGCGAGACTTTTACAAAATTTACTTTAGACATAAAATTATAAAAGTATATAGTGAAAGTTATGTTCTGTTTTCAACTCTTACGATCTATTCTTTTTCACTGTTAATTTCACCTGAGTGCGTACTCTTGTGGTCAGAAAAATGAAAATAAAAAGACTTATTTTTTAACGGCAAAGCATAATGTTGTATCCAGAACTCCTAACGGAACTAAAATTCTTTGGGACTTCAATGTCTTACGAAGCAAACCATTCCCAGCTAACCGTCTCACGCAGTCTGATTTCACCTACTGCGTGCCAACCTTTACCTCGGGAAATCCCCATCTAATGATAGCTTGTGGGAGATGATCAGAAGGTGAAGATCCCCCTATGAGCAATCCCCCCTACGATCGTTATATATAAGCTCTAACCTACACAAGATTATACCTACTTTATGCACCCCTATACGAAGGGCTATGTTAAACCAACTTTCAGGCCTAAAAATGAACAGCACATTGGTAGCTTTTTAGGGTTAAAAACAGAGCCTATCGCATAGCTCTGACGTTAATGAGAGTTCTGGAATTTCTCGTGGGTTGGTCCATCCTAAATGGGTCATCTGTCACTGTGTGTGTGTGGACTCCAATGTTATCTTCTTTTTTAACAGATGGATTTATGGTAACATAAAACGCCTTCAAGTACTGTGCATGGTTACTGTTCATACCCACGCATGATGGTAATTCATTGTCTTTAGTGCATTAAACGAGTTGACCTTTTAAGAAAGTTAGACACCCTCTGATTTACGATACATGGTACTTATTACTTTTGATTTTACGTGATAACAGGTTGAATCTTAATCTTTTTATTTTGTGCTTAAGGCTTGGCATACCGAGTAGTTCATCAAACAGTCGTAGGCCATGATTTTTAGCTATCGAGTCCGCAACAATTTTTGAATTTCTTTATAAACAATTTGTAGCTGTCGGACTTGAAGGAGATTCCTGACACTACTGCTCCCATTATGTATGACTTTTGTCATATACTTTCGCACTTCCATCAGTTTAGAGTTTGCAAAGTCACCATGCCTCAGCTTAAGGAATTCAAATCATTAGTTGCTTTTGCTTGCCATGCACGTATCGCCGTTTACCAAGACTGGGTGCATGACTTTTTGCCGCAACAGGATCTTTAATTCCTTGGTGTCGTAAGGGTTTTTTT
>JAVXUP010001069.1:275000-285906 GCA_033070095.1 Escallonia herrerae | reverse complement strand
AAGGTAAGTTTGTGATCTTGCTACTGTTTTCTGGGTGGATTGACTGATAAAATATAATTTTTTTTTCGACAAACAATTATAGATCTTTGGTGATGTTCTAGAAATTTGTCACTCTATTCATCAACTTGTGATGTTCTAGAAATTAATTTGTTAACTTTAAACTAATTCATTGTAGTTAATTTCGATTTTTTTGAGGTTCGCTAACTTCATATGTATCCTATTAAAATTCGATTTTTTTGAGATATGTTTGTTGTATTTTGGTATGGTGAATTTGTCTGTTTATCTTAGTAATTTTAATTTGTTATGTTCAGTAAATATATAATTAGCAAAATGGGAGACACTTTTGAGATTATGTATATGGTATCCTAAATCGGTCTATTCGTCAAGATAATTTTGAGATAATAAGCGTAGTCTATTTCTACATAGGTCTTGTTTCACAATGTCTGATTTCGTGTCGAGCTCCAACACCCCCGTAGATGCTAGTGATCCGTATCTAGGACGAACCTTTCAAACATTGGAAGAAGCTGGAGAATGTTTTCGAGCGTATTCATTGAGGGTTGGTTTTGGCATTAGAATAAAAACTACAAGAACAAGCAGCGTATCGAAAAGGATATGCTCTCGCTTATACGAGTGTCATAGGGGCAGAAACCCAGTGCAAAATGAGACACGCGTAGGCAACGATGACAGTGATGATGACGAAATAGGGTATGCGCGGAGAAGACGGGATTGCTTTGCGCGCACGAATTGCCAGGTCAAGATGTTCGTAAGCTATAAAGCCAAACAAGATCATTGGCTTATTACCAGCCTGGAACTGGCACACAATCACCCGTTAGTAACCCCTTCTAAGGTGAGTCAGATGCATCAACACAAGAAGATGGGTAAGGTCGCGAGGAGCCTAATTCACACAATGAGCGATGCGCGGCTAGGACCTACCGACATGATTAATGTTCTTGCTGAACAGGCTGGGGGAATTCAAAATTTAAACTTTAACACGACAGACGTTCGTCTCGCGTCCGCTATACTATGTAGCGGACGGCCCCGCAGAATTTTTTGGTTGTGTTCTCTACGTCCGCTATACTATGTAGCGGACGGCTACTACACTTAGTTCCACCTCTCCTCCAACACTTAGTTTTTTCTACACTTAGTCCAAACTGTCCGCTATATAGTATCGCGGATATACTTACCGCAGAAAATGGTTAGCACGGACCAGACATTTAGTTCCCGACCTTCCCGAAGAACCCCAAGGCCTAAGCGGAGAGGGCCTTATATCCGCTATCTATATATATAGAGCTATACAATGTAGCGTAATGTAATAAATTGGAATAAATTGGCGCCCGTAATGCAGTTTTAATAAATTGAAATAAATTGGCCCGAAGACTTGTTTTAGCGACATAGTACGTTAATGCTATTTTAATAAACTGACGCCCGAAGACTTGTTTTAGCGACGGAATCAACAATCTCAATTTTTCCAAAACATAATGTACGATTCATAATCAACGATCTCAATATATCAAGGCAACAAAAAAAGGCACGATTAAGCAAGAAAAAATTTGAAAACATAATAAACAAGAACATAGCCTTTTTTATTATAATAAACTATGGTTCACAAATGGGGTACGAAAGCTTTTCACAAGCGCTCCGTTCAAAGATTACAACTTGAAAATCCCACCACCCAAGGTGTTCGAACACTACAAAGTCCCCGAGTTCGAGGCCATGCTGGCGCACGAAGACGTTCCAACCCTCTGCGAATTCCTTTTTTTGGGATCGGCCGGGCTTCAGCTTGATTTCAACCTGCCATGCCCCCTTGCGGCTATATAATCTTGCACTATCATGAATTGTTGTAAATTGATTGGTAAATGCTTCTGGTATGTCCTACCAAACACAAAATACAAAAAATAGGTTAGTTTTGGTTAAGAAAAACAAAAGATCAAACTTTTAACACACGAAAATACAGAGAAAGAGAAAGAGGGATAGCCTACAAGTTCATGCTCAAATCCCGGCATCATGACTTTGAAAAAGTGTTTGCCTACCAGGTGCAAGTTGCCAATATAATCGTAGGCGTAGGTGGTCTCCGATCCAGAAGCCATCGAGATCGGCGTTGAGGGGAGGACGGTGGTGTCGGCGGAGATGTGGGTGACCGGAGATGTGGGTCGCCGTAGATGGGGTAGCGGCTTTAGGTTAGATGTTCGAGAGAGGGGACGCCGTCCGCTACAATAATATATATACCCCGATCTGATTAAATATTTATAGCAGGAGAGAGTTGACGAAGGGACGCCGTCCGCTACAGATACGAAGGGGACACTGTTTACGCCATACAGATACCAAGGGGACAGTTCTCGGGGCTCACGCCCGAGACTTTATAGGCGACCGAGAGGACAGGCCCTGACATGTGTCAGCTGGAGATCGTCCGCCATACAGTATGGCGGACACCTTTTTCCTGACACATGTCAGGAACAGAAAGGCGTCCGCGAGACAGTCTCGCGGACATGGGAGGAGGGCAAAAAGGTAAAACTCCCGTCCGCGAGACAGTATGGCGGACGGGGATCAGTTTTGGAAAAAGGCGCGATCTGGACCGTCCATCTTTCAGGATGGACGGTCAGATCGCGCTTGCAACTTAACTCCATTTGCTAGCGCTATCAATGGATCAGCTCCCTATATATATATATATATATATATATATATATATATATATATATATATATATATATATATATATATATATATATATATATATATACAAGGAGCTGATCCATTGCTCGCGCTAGCAAATGGAGTTAAGTTGCAAGCGCGATCTGGCCGTCCACGCGCGATCTGTGGACGGCCCAAATATTTTTTTTGCACTTTTTTTAAATCCGTCCGCTACATAATGTAGCGGACGGTTTGTTGACAAAAATACCCCTGACCCAGCATGCAAAGGAAGAAAAAATTGCATTGAAATAGAGTTGTCCGCTACATTATGTAGCGGACCACTATGATTTTGCTTTTTTTCCATTTTTTTCTATCTTGTCGTTCCTGTGTCCACATAAACAGATCTGCACAGTGTGAGTCGGTGCTGCCTCTTCTTCTCCTTTCTACTCTTCCATGGCTTTGGCTTATCAATTCTTTGTATTGTAAGTTTCAATGAATTGCAACACTTAAAGTTTCAGTCCATTGCAAAACTCAAGACACCAAACACCATTTCACAACCACCACAAATGAAACCCATTTGGTAGAGAACTTCTCAACTCCAATCACCAAAATTCCAGTGCCTTAGCTATTTTTGAGGTACCCAGAAAATATAATAACTTCGGCCACAATGGAACCACCGAGACTACGGCGGCGACAGCGACACCGAGGCTACGGCTGCGAACCTTGTCACTCTCTCTCTAAAGGTGCTTATGACGATGGATTTGGGGATTGAGGAGGCGAAGGCAGAGGAAGTTGTTCAGAGAGAGAGAGATGAACAAGAGAAGAGAATGGGGTTTTTTTCCTAAAGAGAGAAAAAGTGAGAATGGACGTGGAGTTGGCAGATTGTGTGGATCTGTCTCAAATATCGTCCGCTACATTATGTAGTGGACGATATTTCAGAAGATGTGACTTGAAGATTGAGGGGTATTTATGTCAACAAACCATCCGCTACATTATGTAGCGGACGGACTTAGAAAAAGTGCAAAAAAGATCTGGGCTGTCCACAGATCGAGCGTGGACGGCCAGATCACGCTTGCAACTTAACTCCATTTGCTAGCGCGAGCAATGGATCAGCTCCCATATATATATATATATAGGGAGTTGATCCGTTGATAGCGCTAGCAAAATGAGGTATTTTGCTAGCGCGATCTGGCCGTCCATCCTGAAAGATGGACGGCCCAGATCACGACTTTTTGGAAATCTGTCAGTCATCTGCGAGACTGTCTCGCGGACAGTCTTTTTTACCTTTTTGCCCTCCTCCCATGTCCGCGAGACTGTCTCGCGGACGACATTCAGTCCCTGACATGTGTCAAAAAAGGCGCCCGCTACACAGTGTAGCGGACGACCTCTAGGCTGACACATGTCAGGACCTGTCCCGTCGGTCGCTTCGTCCTTTACATATAACTCTCTCCTATTATAGTAATCAGATCGGGCAATTAACTTTTATCAGTCCGCTATATCTCTCTCTCACATCTAACCCAAGCCGCTACCCCATCTAGAACGACCCACATCTCCGGTGACCCACATCTCCGATGACACCACCGTCCTCCCCTCAACGCCGACCTCGATGGCTTCTGGATCGGAGACCACCTACGATTTTATTGGCAACTTGCACCTGGCAGGCAAACACTTTTTCAAAGTCATGATGCCGGGATTTGAGAATGAACTTGTAGGCCATCCCTCTTTCTCTGTATTTTCGTGTGTTAAAAGTTTGATCTTTTGTTTTTCTTAACCAAAACTAACCTATTTTTTGTATTGTGTTTGGTAGGACATACCGGAAGCCTTTACCAATCAATTTACAACAATTCATGAGAGTGCAAGATTATATAGCCGCAAGGGGGCATGGCAGGTTGAAATCAAGCTGAAGCCCGGCCGACCCCAAAAAAAGCAATTCGCAGAGGGTTGGAACGTCTTCGTGCGCCAGCATGGCCTCGAACTCGGGGACTTTGTAGTGTTTGAACACCTTGGGTGGTGGGATTTTCAAGTTGTAATCTTTGATCGGAGCGCTTGTGAAAAATTTCGATGCCCAAATGTGAACCCTAATTTATTATTAATAAAAAAATTTATGTTCTTGTTCATTATGTTTCCAAATTTTTTCTCGCTTAATTGTGCGCTTTTTGTGAATCGTACATTATTTATTTTTTATCGATATTGAGATTGTTGATTCCGTCGCTAAAACAAGTCTTCGGGCGCCAATTTATTAAAATAGCATTAACCTACTATGTCGCTAAAACAAGTCTTCGGGCGCCAATTTATTAAAACTGCATTACGCTACATTGTATAGCTCTACTATATAGCGGACACCACAGTCTAGCTCTACAATATTGCGGACATAAGGCCTCCGCTTCGGCCGGGGTTCGGGAAGGTCGGAACTAAATGTCTGGTCCGTGCCAACCATTTTCTGGTCCAACACTTAGTTTTTATTTTTTGGTACTCTTTTCTGTGTCTGCTATACTATGTAGCGGACGACCTATCCGACCCTTAGTTTTTTTCTACATCCGTTATACTATGTAGCGGACGGCGTCGCTTTTGGTTCTGTTTTCTATATCCGCTATACTATGTAGCGGACGGCCCCGCAGATTACTAACTATCTATATCCGCGATACTATATAGCGGACAGTCTCGCAGAAGGTGGAGCGACGGGACAGGACCTGACAGGTGTCAGCGCACGCCAGTCCGCTACACTGTACAGCGGCCATCTGTAGCGGTGTCCCATCAGGACTTTAATGCTGTCCGCTATATTGTATAGCGGACAACAAATATATATTCAAACAAACCCTAACTTCGACACTCTTCTCCATTCTTCCTACTCACAAATATTTCCAGCGGCGTTGGCAAGCAGATCTGCGCAATTTCTTCATAAGAGCAGCTTTAATACCCTAATAGATCACGTAAGTTCACAAAATCAATCCTTTACATGTTTGCAATCTATAGTTGTGATGAATATTGCATTTTATGCGTGGTTTTGATTATGCATTGAGCATGTGCTAGCGATGATGAGGATTTATATATGTATGTATTTGTTCATGTGCTAGCGTTTGTAAAATCCGATTCCATATATGTCTATATATCTATTATGGAGCTGCTCATATATGTTATCATTGTATGTATTATGCATGTGCTAGCATCGTATTTTTGCGAGCGATTATCAAAATCCAAAACGTAAAATCCAAACTGAGAAGGTTTTTCCATAGTTTCAGTTGCAAAAAATGGAATTTAACCCTGGACCAGAAGATCCATCCGTGTTATACGACCAAGCCAACCATATCAGTACGCTCATATGGGATGGTGGAGTAAGATACATTATTTATCAACTTTCTTATTCTTACGAACGTTGTTTTACCGTTCGTTTTGCTTAAATTGTATTTATTAATTCGTAGGAAAGAGAACTTCTCACCACCGTAGAAGTATCTCGCGAGTTCACAAGATGGGAATTGAACAAGTCCCAGAAAAAGATACTGCGTGGAATTGGGTTTGGGATTTTCACGCATGGGCAGATCTTTCAACAGCTTGACCGGGCCTTGATAGGTGCCCTTGTTGAGAGGTGGAGAAGTGAAACGAATACGTTTCACTTCCCGCTCGGAGAGATGACAATTACCCTAGAAGATGTAGGGTTCATCTTAGGGTTGCCGGTGACGGGGCGGCCGGTAATTGCTCCTCCGTCAGACGCAACGAATAAGAGAACGGCGCGGGACTTCTTCACTTCGATACCCCAGGATCAATTTAGCACTGGTGGTATAAAGTTGAAGTGGTTGGTAGATACCTACGGGGTTTTGCCGGAAAACTATACGGGCCGTGAGCTTGTGGTGTACACAAAAGCCTTCCTCTTGTGGGTGATGGGGGCAATTTTATTCCCAACGACGTCGAAGAACACGGTCAGCGTGAAATATTTACCGTTGTTGGGTAACCTGTCGGAGGTTGGGGATTATGCCTGGGGTGCAGCGGTTCTTTCGTATCTGTACCGAGCATTGCACAAGGCAACGAGGCCCGACTCCAAAGCCATATGTGCATGTCTCTCGCTATTGCAGGTATATCATATAAATCCTGTCTTCGTTATTGTGTTTTATTTTTGTTGAATCGACGATATAAATATAATTTTTTGATGTTCTCAGGTGTGGTCTTATGAACACCTTGCTCCCGGTGCACCAACGCGTAGGGATGGAACCGATAAAGTCTGGCCTCGGTTGTGTGCTTGGGAGTACAGCCGGAGGGCTAGCCACTACAAGAGGAGAGTCGATCCCCATCACAACATTACGTACTATCGAGGGGAGTTCGACCGTCTATCTCCGGGCCAAATGCGTTGGGCACCGTACATACGTTTGGCGCGACGGGTGGGAGAGTCGTTCGTCTTCACGCTCTCCGGGTTGCAGCGCACACCCCTGATCCATTTCGAGGTCGCAGAGTGGCAGCTGCCAGACCGAGCAATGCGCCATTTTGAGTTGGAGCAGGGTTTGCCAGTCGATGCCCCGGATATGAGGGTTAACAGGAACCCACCGGATGTCGGACTGTTTGGCACCGCCAATGCGTACGAATTGTGCGCGGCCGAAATAGAGCTTTGGAGTTCTTGGCAGGACACACTGGCGGCCATCGTCTCGGAGCCTGACCCCGTTATCAGCATCGATCAGTACGATGAGTGGTACTACCGCATCACGCGGAGGAGAGTAGCCCCAGTAAACTTTGAACGTGGGGAGAGGTATGCGCCTAGGGGTCAGATCGATGAGCGTATGGCATACAATCTCGTAAGTTGCCCAACAAGTCTGACTTGTCTTGAATTTGATGAATATAAATGTCTGATTGAAGTTACTTATTTTTTTATCTCTTTGGATGTAGGTTAATGCCTCGCTTGCATTCTTCCAGAAGTTGAGTGAGCGGAAGGATCTGGTGAGCGCAATGGGCGAGGATCTTTGCCAACAGGCTGCTACATTGGCTTTAGGCTGCGGGAATTTTTTGCGCCAAGCATCGGGACCGTCTTCGGGAGTCAGCCCGGGAATGGGTTATACGGGCGTCAGCCCGAGAATGGGTTATACGGGCGTTAGCCAGGGATACGGTGATCCCTCCGGACAGGCTTCAGGGGTGAGTCAGGGAGTTGGTGGTCCCTCTGTAGCGGGGATGGGACAGGCTCAAGCGTCGTGGGGCGATTACAGCGGCCCCTCCTTCAATTTGTTCCCAGAATCCCAACCCCTCTCTCAAGTCACGCAAGACTGGCCTTTCAGAAACTACGGTTTCTCCGAGGCACTGCCCATTGTCCCGTGGGCGGGACCAGTTGGCGCCCCCGGAGGGCAAAATCAGCTGGCTGAAGAAATGGTCGGAGAGCAATATCAGTCGGCCGAACCAGGAATTGGAGGCCAATATCCCTTGCTCTCGCCCCCCGGCGGAGGGCAAGATTTACCGGTTGACCCCCCTGAAGGAGGGCAATATCCCCCGATCGACCCCCGAGGGCAATATCCGAAAGGGCATCCAGCCAGGCCCCTAAAGCCGCATAAATGCGATCTAATCCGAGCCCGTTATTTTAGCGGGCCCCCCCAAGACGGAGCGTCGTATGACGTGGATCACCCGGAGGGCTTGGATTACAATGCCTCGTGGACAGAGATCGCCTCGCTGGCGCCGGGAGTTTGGTTAGACAGCGGTGTCATCTCGCACTACGTGCAAATTCTGAGGCAAAGGTGTCGGGAGCATCCAAACATCGGTCCGCGGTGTTTATCTTGGATGCTTTTTTTCATCAGATCCTAGTACAAGAGTGGCACGACTGGGGCAATGCAAGGAAGGGGAAGGGGAGAAGCCTGGCCCAGTGGAAACCGTCCGCTAACCTACAAGCATATCTTGCTAGGGATAGTCCAGTGAGCGCAAGTGTTGCCGACGTGTTTCTAATCCCCTTTTTAGGGAATGCCCACTGGTACTTGGTTTGCTATGAACCATTAGAGAGCACGGTATCAGTCGTCGACAGTCTCTACGATGATACCGACGTGATGCCTGTGATTGATATGTACCGAGGCATAGGCCAGTTGGATGCCATGGTAAGATCATGTTTCCTTCTTATTGTAACTTGCATATTATAAAACTGATTAATCTTATTATGTTTGCTATGTTTAATGTTTAATGCTTATTATGTTTCTCGCAGAATCTATTTGCTGCCTTGGTCAATGGTAGGCGTCGGGAGAAGGTATCGCGCAGGCCGGACCTCATTTTCCGATTGAAGAGGAGTAGGCCCAAGCAACATAATTCCTCGGACTGCGGCGTCTTCCTCTGCATGTACATGGATTACATTTGTCGGTCTGAGAGCCTCAAGAAGACTGTCTGGAGCGAGAATGCATACAAGGCTTTAGGTATAGGATTGCTTGGCAAATTATGAATGGCCGGCCTAGAGCTATTAGGTTTATTGTAAATCCGTGTAAGGAACATCATTCCCGCGGGAGATGAGGGCCCCCAATTGACATTGTAACGTTATATTCAACACTTTTTTAAAAAACATATATTGAATGCGATTGATTTTATTGACTGATATGGTTGTGTTGAATTCAGTTGAGTTTTTTATTTGTGGTCAGAGATAGCATTTTGACTGATCTGTGATTTTAACGGTGGGAAACCAAGTGTTGGATATCTGTCTATCTGTAGGGCCAGTGTTCAAAAAATAACCAAGGGTTGGATAGCGGACATAGAAAACAGAACCAAAAAAAAAACTAAGAAAAAAAACTAAGTGTTGGATAGGCATTCTGCGGGCCGTCCGCTACATAGTATAGCGGACGCAGAAAAGAGCTCCAAGAAAAAAAAACTAAGTGTTGTATAGCTAGGTATTCTGCGGGGCCGTCCGCTACATAGTATAGCGGACACAGAAAAGAGAACCAAAAAAAAACTAAGTGTTTGATAGCCAGGCATTCTGCGGGGCCGTCCGCTACATAGTATAGCGGACGTAGAAAAGAGAACCAAAAAAAAAAACTAAGTGTTTGATAGCTAGGCATTCTACGGGGCCGTCCGCTACATAGTATAGCGGACGCAGAAAAGAGAACAAAAAAAAAACTAAAGTGTTAGGCATTCTGCGGGGCCGTCCGCTACATAGTATAGCGGATATAGAAAAGAGAGTATTCTGCGGGGCCGTCCGCTACATAGTATAGCGGACATAAAAAATAGAACAAAAAAAAAACTAAGTGTTTGATAGTTAGGCATTCTGCGGGGCCGTCCGCTACATAGTATAGCGGACATAGAAAAGAGAACAAAAAAAAAAACTAAGTGTTGGATAGTTAGGTATTCTGCGGGGCCGTCCGCTACATAGTATAGCGGACGCAGAATAGAGGTATTCTGCGGGGCCGTCCGCTACATAGTATAGCGTACATAGAAAAGAGAACAAAAAAAAGGCATTCTGCGGGGCCGTCCGCTACATAGTATAGCGGACATAGAAAATAGAACAAAAAAAAACTAAGTGTTTGATAGTTAGGCATTCTGCGGGGCCGTCCGCTACATAGTATAGCGGACATAGAAAATAGAACCAAAAAAAAATTAAGTGTTGGAGGAGTCTGCTCTGCCGTCCGCTACATAGTGTAGCGGACGGTCTAAACACCAAAAATATTCTAAGTACCTTAGGTTTCTAATGTTGTGCTGCGCAGTGTAGCGGACAGTGTAAGAAATCACATAAAAAAATGAGAGTAAAGGTTATTACAAAAAAATCATTACTAAAAAATTATTACAAAATGTCCGACAGGTTTATTACAATAAATATTCAGTAGACTAAAGTTCCACTGCAGCTTGTTCGTCCTCATCTTCGGCGTCATCTTCTTCCCCGTCTTGCAAAGGCACTGGACTTATCCCCAGTGCCTTGTAATGGTTCCGCTTGTCGTGGTCGGTCATTTTGTTGCACAATGCACACCTTCTCAGCTTTTTTGGTTGAGTTGCCGTTTCAATAGAGCTTTTCATCCGCGTAGATCTCTTGCGGCCTTTCGTTTGCGATATAATTGGATCCAAGGCCGGATATCATTGTCGTCTCCCTCCCCCGGCTCGTCATCTTCTGATCCCGTCGTAGGCTCGGTGTCAACCGCATTGCTGACTGAAGCTGCTTCCAATTGGTCGACGATGGGCTCTTGCTGCTGAGCTACCTCGAGGAGATGTTTATATCCGACCATTGTAGCAGCACCCTTTACGGACAAACGGGTGAACATCGTCACCAGATGATTATACCGCAACGTCTCTGATTCTTCAAAGTCAGTATACGGGTGCTCGGAAAGGAAATGGTACCGTGCAACCTGTTTGC
>JAVXUP010001069.1:260000-267500 GCA_033070095.1 Escallonia herrerae | reverse complement strand
TGGCTGCAAGGCCCATGTGTATGCAGTACACCAAAAAAATGAAAACCATTGGGTTGTGACGGGAGTGGAGTTGAGCCATAATCATCAGTTGATGACCCCTAGTAAGATTGGTCAAATTCATCAACACCGAGAAATAAGCGCGGCACACAGACAACTGATATTTACAATGGCCGAGGCTAAAATTCCACCTTCTAGAATGATGGGGGTTTTCTCAAGCCAGGCTGGGGGGATTGACAAGTTGAGTTTCAACGAAATAGACCTTCGAAATGAACTTCGTGCTCAGAGGAGAGAGTCTTTCGGTAAGAGTGATTCTCAAGCTACACTTGATATCTTCAGGCACCTTCAGAGTGAGAATTCTGGCTTTTTCTATAGTCTCCAACTGGATGATGAGAACCGCATTAGTACTATATTTTGGGCGGATGCCCGTTCTAGAGCTGCTTACCAAAATTTTGGGGATGTTGTGACGTTTGACACCACATACCGCACAAATAAGTACTCTATGCCTTTTGCTCCGTTCACCGGGGTGAACCACCACTATCAGTCAATCTTGTTTGGCTTTGCCCTGCTTAGGGATGAGACGGAGGAGTCATTTACGTGGTTATTTGAAACGTGGCTTAAAGCAATGTATCATATTCCTCCAAAGACCATCATCACCGACCAAGATCTGGCAATGAAAAATGCAATCGCTAAGGTCCTTCCAGATACTCACCATGGCCTGTGCACATGGCACATAAGCAACAAATATCCCGAACGGCTTCACAATGTATATGCAAACCATCCGACATTCAAGACTGACTTTAATACATGTGTGAAGAAATCGTTGACGGTAGACGTGTTCGAGGAGAGGTGGGCCAAGTTAATGGATGACTACCATTTACACAATCATGAATGGTTACAATCATGAGATCAAGACACAGTGGGTCGGTGCCTACACCAAGAAGTTTTTTACAGCCGGAATGACTACGACCTCGAGAAGCGAAGGTATGAATGCATTCTTTGATGGGTACGTAGGCCATTCTTCAAGTATAACAGAGTTCATACTAGAGATGCAGAAAGCCCTTGACAAGCAATTTTTCCTTGAGAGAGAAGCCGACGAGGCTACAGTTTACAGAGAAAGAGCCATAGTAGTTTTTTCACCTTTGGAGGCTCATGCGGCTCAAGTCTATACCAAGGAAATGTTTAGACAGTTTCAAGAGGAACTACTAAAGTCGAATCAATATAGCATGACAAAGTTGCACGAGTATTCCACCAGAGTGATCAAGGTTTATGCTTTGACAAATGTGACGAATTTCACCAATCCGTGCTCTTCGTCGGCTCCGAGGAGCAGAAGACATTTTACCGTAGCAGTTTGTATGGACACCGGGTTGGTTAATTGCAACTGTCAACTGTTTGAGCATAAAGGTATACTTTGTCGACACGCGTTGAGGGTTTTAGCGCCAAGAATGCTCGTGAAATCCCTCCACAGTATATCTTGGAACGGTGGACGAAGGAAGCCAATAGAGTCCACGGTCACATTCCTTACGTGCCCAATGTTTCAGTTGATTTCGAGCAATTTGAGACGCTGCGATATAATCACCTTTGTAACATCATGCACGGTTTATCATTGGATGCAACGTCAACATTTGATGGGTACATGTATCAAGTTGAAGCAGCCGCACGGGATAAGGCTAACCTTGCACAATTTAGGATGGCATTACCAGAAAGACGGGACACTCCGACTAGTCAGACGACTCCAGCCGGTAGATTCAATCGAGCTTCACAGCCAGTCATTGACGGCACTAGCCTGCAAGGTGAGGATGACGACATTTTTGATCCGATTATTTCTCAAACAAAAGGGAGAAAACGAGCAATACGCATGAAGAATCCGATTGAAGAAGCAACGGGTCAAAAAAAATTGCGAAAGTGTGCGTTGTGTAATAAGATGACTGATCATGACAAGAGAAACCATTATAAAGTGTTAGGTATCGAACCTGGCAGTATGGTCGAGGAGGACGATGATGATGATGAGTGTTAGGGTTAATGTTTCAGTTGTATAAATTGAACTTTTATAATGTTTAAATTTGTGATTTGGTTTGTGGAATCATAGCTTCTGAAAAATTACGTAATTTTTTTTGTCACTTTTTTTTTTCTCATTGCACCTTAGGCACACTAGTTAGCCCATTTGTATCAATTTCGGGAAAAAAACGAGACACATTATTTTTTGGGTTCTCCTATGAAGGGCCTGTTCGGGCACACTTTAGAGCCTAATTCATAACTTCCGAAAAATTACGTAATTTATTTTGTCACCTTTTTTTTTCTCATTGCACCTTAGGCATGCTAGTTAGCCCATTTGTATCAATTTCGAAAAAACGAGACACATTATTTTTTGGGTTCTCTTATGAAGGGCCTGTTCGGGCACACTTTAGGACCCAATTCATAACTTCCGAAAAATTACGTAAATTTTTTTGTCACTTTTTTTTTCTCATTGCACCTTAGGCATGCTAGTTAGCCCAGTGTCCAAAATCGAACAATAGTAATAATAAGGCTAATTCAATTTCAAACCTTAATATCCAAAATCCAACAATAGTAATAATAAAACATACGAACGCCTACTACATCTCAGGATAATGGTAAGGAAGGCGTCTAGCTACACCCTTTTTTAGCTCCCAAGCTATCCTATATCTGAACGTCAAGGCATCGTTTCGAGACCACGTATCATATTCGAGCACATCAGAGCGAGCTATGTAGTCCATGTACTTGAGGACGTAAATCCCGCAATCATGACTGTTATATTGCTTTGGTCAGTTTTCTATCATCACGACCGTCCAAGGATCTATCATTGTTTTGCTCGTGATGGCTTCCCCCTTAAAATGTCGACACGCTAGTGGAATGATAGTAGTCTGCATCCAATTCATAAAAAAGGTTATCAAGCCTATGTAACAAGAAGAATAGACTATGAGCGAAGGTCAAGATATAAACTAACCACCGCATTGATGTACGTGGAGTACATCTGCGCCAGCTGCCGACCAGGTCCGTCTTCCCTTAGGCTATCGTATATGTGGACCACTTTATTCTCTGGAAAGAGAACTAATAGGAAGAAGTGGCTTGCATGAAGAGCAGGTAGCATGATTAGGTTCGCCTCAGCTGCGTGACATTGATAGTCCGCGTTCAAGTAGGAAAGCACGTTTGTAGATGGTCACCATTCACCCTTGCTTGTCCCTCGCTTCCTCCTCCATTCTGTGAACTCCTTCATGCTATTCACCATGAAGGGGGTAACAAAAGAGGCATACATGTTGAGCTTTAAAGTTTGGCAGGGGTTATAATTTAGCTCTCTAACACGCAGCAGATCTATATAAGCGTCAATGAGAAAATTTGAAATATCTGTGTTCGGCGCCAACAGTCTTAGATCAGAGTGAGCTAGGAATGAAGCAACAGAAAAGTCTGCTGTAACGATTGGCTCATGCCCAAAGTAGTGCTGGTCGATCCAATCCCTTTTGGCCGGACTCAATGGCTTCGTCGGTTGTCCTTTATCCGATCGGATGCTTGGGCGCGATGCCTGGATTCCTACTTGGGTAACCTGAATCTGGGGCTGAGAGTCGTACGCGTCAGGAGGCAAGCGAGTAGACGGCTCCCACACCTGACTCTGGGGCTGATAGTCGTACGCGTCAGGAGGGAAGCGAGTAGACGGCTCCCACACCTGACTTTGGGACTGAGAGTCGTACGCGTCAGGAGGCAAGCGAGTAGACGGCTCCCACACCTGACTCTGGGGCTGATAGTCGTACGCATCAGGAGGCAAGCGACTTGACGGCTCCCCTTGGTAACCCCGGTACGCAAGACTAAAGTTTTGAACTTCAGTCTTGTACCTCTCAATGGACCTCTTGAGATTGTCAGGAGCCTGCGCGACAAACCAGTCAAACCCCTCCAGCTGCTTGAACACCTCAGTGCCCTGGTCAACCTAAAAAAATGCATACAAAATATGGCTAATCATTTCAGGCATGGTAGATAAGGTGCGCAAATAAAAATTTCTAGCATGACTTACAATGTTCAATGCCCAGAACTGGTCATAGATCTCACGTGGCGCATACGATGTCTTCCTCGCCTGGGAAGGGCGATTCACCCTCGTGCGCGTCACCTTGAGAAACCATTGCAGGTACTCCTCAATGCTGATGCTGTCGGCTTTCAGCGATACAAGGCTATCATATGTTTCTTGCCAGGTATTCCACTGTTGCACCTCGTCGCTCAACAAATTCAAGGCATCAGGCACCTCGAAGTTCGGCCCTCGACCACTCCTGTATGGCCGCATGTCTACAGCGGGTTTTGGTATCCCTTGTAGACAGCCAACTTGCCTCATAGCTCGATCGGGCATCTGAAACTCACATACTTCGAAGTGAATAAGCGGCACCCGAACCAAACCTGCCAGCACGTACGACACCGAAAGTTGCCAACACCACTCATCCAACCGATGCATCACCTTGCTATATGGCTGCCACGTCACCTGGGATGCATTGAGTATCTCTAGTTCCCCCCGATAGAACTTTAGATGGTGGTGCGGGTCTACCCGTCTCCTCCGGTTGGTCGTAGGCCCCCAGGCCCACACCCTAGGCCACGTCTCATCAGAATATTCTCGCGGTTGTGGACGCCCCGTGGGTAGCCTCTTGTAAGACCAAACCTGTGAATGCAAACATTATCTGGAATTAGCACATTAATGCACGAATATATTGACACGTCAACCAAGAAAATAAATGCTCAAACCTGTAATAGAGTGAGGCAGGCGGCAATGGACTTGGCACTCTTTCTCGTAGCTTTGTGCAGTGCTCGATATAGGTGCGCAAGGACAGCTGAACCCCACGAATACGAGTATACCTCCTCAAGATCCTCCAAGAACACCATATACTTCGGATGCACCGTGTTTTTCGAATGCGTCGGAAGTAATATGGCTCCAATAATATACAGAAGGAATGCTTTCGTATACGTCACGAAATCATGAGGAGTGTATTCATCCGGTAGCACGCCATACTGCTCTCTCAGCCATTTAAGTTTGATGCCGTTCGTTGTAAGAGCTTCCCTCGGAATTCCCGGGAAATACTGCCTAGCCATCTTCGCTATGGATGCAGACGTTTTGCTCGAAGTAATGGGTTTGCCGTGACATGGGATTCCAAGTATAAATCCGACGTCCTCTAATGTAATAGTCATTTCACCAAACCGGAAGTGAAATGAGTTCGTCTCGCTCCTCCATCGTTCAACTAGAGCGGATATAAGGCAATCGTCGTGTCGAGACCAAATCTCGGGATCGGTGAACATAGATAAATTTTGACGGTGTAATAGTTGTATTTGTTCCTCGTTTAGTACCCACTCATCGTGGTGACTTGTGCTTTGAATTGTTTCCAAAACACCCCTATCGACACCGTCAAATACGTGCCTCGCGACGTGGTCATCGTCATCGTATAGGATTGATGTATCATGAGGTCCGGCGTTGAAATCCATATATCTAAGAACAAAATATAATCGTAAACCAACTTAGCATCCATAATATTTACATTCCAAAACTATAAATGGATCTTTAACCTAGCTTACCAACGCATTAGCAATAGTCATTATCTCATTATTTCAATGTATTAAAATAATTCCTCACTTCTCACCACTCCGAACGCTTAATTACGCTAGTTCCCTAAAATTTAGCGCCAACGTGGTTATTTAGCAATATACCCCCTGATGGCCGCTACAGCCCCAACACCTCAAAACCGCTTTAAAACCACTTTTTAAATGTATTACATCAATTATATATCAAATATTTTCTTTATCAAATTTTAAAGGGAATGAGTTACCAAAACACCCCCAACTTATGCAAAATACCCCTGGCAGCCATCGACCCAACAAACATCTCAGAACAACTTTAAAATATCTTTTTGAGTGTCTTACATAAAGACTCTTTCCTCCAGTTGTGTTACAACGTTCAATTACCAAAATACCCCCGATGAGCGGCAAATTACCGAAATGCTCCCGGGGGTCCATTATCACCCTAACGCCCCAAACCAGCTTCAAAACAACCTTTCAGGTATTTTACTTACATTTCTGGACTAAAAAGTCCTATGAAAAACTTAACACCGTAAAAATTACCAAAATACCCCTCTCGGGGTGGCAAAATACCAAAATGCCCCTGGCATTAGAACAATCTCAAAAGTGATTTGAAATGTTATTTAAAGTTTCTTGAATTCATTCTTGATCTAAAAAGCATTCTACGGACTTTCGCCCAAAAATCCCGAACCGGTGTCCGGATCGAGCGCTTAAAAGCCCGTTCGGCCAAAAAAATAGCTAACGACTTCGGAATGGCCCAAATTCCTGGGGGATGGAACTTCCCAACATCCTAGGGTTCTCATAAAAGTTTCGTGCAAAATCGCGCTGGCTTGATATTTTAAATTACACTGCAAAGTTACAAGGTTTCCCGTATCAGTTAACCCCTTACCAGTCTTTGGAAAAATTTGAAATTTTACCTTTCAGGTGTTTTACTTACATTTCTGGACTAAAAAGTCCTTTGAAAAACTTAACACCGTAAAATTACCTAAATACCCCTCTCGGGGTGGCAAATTACCAAAATGCCCCTGGCATCAGAACAATCTCAAAAGTGATTTGAAATGTTATTTTAAGCTTCCCGAATTCATTCTTGATCTAAATGCATTCTATAGACTTTTCGCCCAAAAATCCAGAACCGGTGTCCGGATTGAGCGCTTAAAAGCCCGTTCGGCCAAAAAAATAGCTAACGACTTCAGAATGGCCCGAATTCTTGGGGGATGGAACTTCCTAACATCCTAGGGTTCTCATAAAAGTTTCGCGGGAAATCGCGCTGGCTTGATATTTTAAATTACACTACAAAGTTACAATGTTCCCCGTATCAGTTAACCCCTTTCCAGTCTTTGGAAAAATCTGAAATTTTACCTAATATAGATCTTTTAAAAATAATTAGGATCTCTTTTTCGTACTTTGGCAAAATCTAGCTCTAGCTATTTTTTATAAATTTGTGAAAAATCCTAATTTTGACCCCCTAAAAAATCGTTATTTTGGAATCTATAAATGTAATACCGCTCATCCGATCTCCGATTGATCTGTACAATGACTATTTTTGAACTTTAAAATTAACATTGAATTATAAGAAAATTCAAAATACTTACTTGTTTTGACTTGATATATTTAAAGAAAAATCCACCGATCTTCTAGCGTAAATTTTTTTTGTTGTGGAGACTATGTAGGTGAGATATGGAGTATGAAGACAGTTGGTATGGAGAGTGGAAGAAAGGGTTCGGGGAGGAGGGATTATAAAGAGAAAAAAGTGAAGGAGAGAGAAGAAAGAAGACAGAAAAAAAATCAGTGAGTGAGGGGGGAAGGACACCACGTGGCATCACGGAGGGGGAAGGGGGGGCCATCACGGGGGGGGGGGGGACACCACGTGGGGGAAGGGGGCATCACGGGGGGAACGGGGGGCCATCATGGGGGGGTGGGGAAGGGGAGGACAGTAACTCTTTGTTG